>PVJA010004276.1:0-87484 GCA_004027025.1 Myocastor coypus
TTTTTTTTTTTTTTTTTTTTTTTGTCTTTTTGAGACAGGGTTTCCCTATGCGGTTCAAGCTGGCCTTGAGCTCACTTTTTTAGCCCAGGCTGGTCTCGAACTCACACTGACCCTCCTGCCTTAGCCTCCCGAGTACTGGGATTACAGACGTGTGCCACCATGCCCGGCTCTGTTGGCTTTCAACATTAATCACATCCCTAACATCCTGAGACACACCTGGAGTGCCTTTGGTAATGAAGACCCAGCTATACTGATGCATAAAATTAACCACCACAGTGAGTGTCTATGGAGCATGTGTCACACAAGCAAACTGCACTTCCTGGGACACTTGGCCACGGTGGGGAGGGTGCATTGGTGAGCATGTGGTGGCAGGAGGTGGAGGAGGCACTTGCCCATGTGAGAGGCAGAGGTGACTGGGTGAAGGTGGTTGGGTGGAAATGGAGAAGGCGATTCTGCTTTACTATAGGATTACAGAACCTGGGAGGAAACCGGGAACAGGCTGAGGAGTTGCAGCGTCAGGGGGTCCTGGCAGCTGAACATTTCCATGCCCCCTCCTCACCCCTGTACTTTCCTCACTTCTGGCAACTGTATAGGTCCAAGAAGTTCCTCATTGCTCTTCCTGCCTCCTGTGTGGTAGATGGATGGGTTGGCTGTGTCATCTGCGCCCAGCTCCCTCCAGCACCCATACCCATCCTGTAGCTTCTACTCCACACCTCCTGTTCTAGTTCCCACTGTCCACAGTAGTCTTCCCTGAAATCCCACAAACACATGGCTTATCCAGTTTAGCAAATGGCTTCTTCACTCCTCTATTGCTCTTTAATTTTCAAAGGCTCATACTGAGGTGCTTTTTATGGGCAATCAGTTTTACATATTTTATCTAAATGGCACCAGATGTCAGTAGCTGTTGGGTTAGGCTAAAGAAACAAATAAACCATCACGTCTTTAAAGCAGTAAGGTGTAGCCCTGTTGTCACCATAAACTGTTTTAAACTTTGACTTAGAGACTCAGATCTATTCTGGTCGATGGCTCTTCTGCCTGTTGTTTCTTGAAGGTCTTTGCTCATCATCTAGTCAGCTTGGGTAGCTTAGAGATTAGGAAGAGAGAAAGAAGAACCCTCTGTGGGATATTCTAAGCCAAATGCTTTGAGTTAGAAAGACACAGTGGAACTAGAGCCAGAAGAGGCCTTCTACTTTATAGATAGAGAAGCCAAGGCTGGTGTGTGTGTGTGTGTGTGTGTGTGTGTGTGTGTGTGTGTGTGTCCCTCTGATTAGTGACTGATCTGGTATTTGATCTAATTTTTTTTTGTTTTTTTTTCAGGACTGAGGTTCAAACTCATGACCTTGTACTTGCCAGGCAGGCACTTGTGCAACGGAGCTATCTCCTGTCCCAATAGTTTAATAACAAAGGTTTCAAGGTGAAATCCTGTCTCAGCTCATCAAAAACCCTATGTTGATGAGCAAATCCTTTGCCTCTTAGCTGACATAACCCTGTGAAAAGTAGAGGAATGAATTCTCTGTTGATAAGGTTAATGTTGAAATTAACTTGTATGAAATAAACTCATTTGATTTTTTTTTTTTTTTTGTCTTTTTGAGACAGGGTCTCATTATGCAGTTCAGGCTGGCCTTGAGCTCACTTTTGTAGCCCAGGCTGGTCTCGAACTATCACCGATCCTACTGCCTCAGCCTCCCGAGTGCTGGGATTACAGGTGTGCGCACCACGCCCGGCTCTTTGGATAGTCATAAGGTGGCCACCTAGTACCAAGCACAAGGAAAGTGATGGCAAGATACTCACTGTACCACTAGCCCCCATTGTCCAGGTAAGAAAACTGAAGCTCAGAAAGGTTCAGCCAGCATGGAAACCCTGTTCCCTAATTCCTTTCTGTGGGAGTGTCCTGTGTGCATCTGGGAGCAGTCCTGGGTGAACCTGCTTGAGATTGAGGCTGAGCCCCAGACTGTGTGTGGGTAGACACATCCTGCCCGAGACCGTGGAGGAATGTCTGTCACTCTGATGTGTGCTTGGGTTGAGTGCAGGGAGGCCACAAAGCCAGAGGAAGTGGTGAGCTTCAGCCTGGCTGAAGATGACACCCACACAGATACACAGACACACAAACACGGACACAGACACAGACACACAGGCATGCACACACGCACGCACGCATGTCTTCAGTTGCTAAGCTCAAGACATGTGGCAGAAGAAGTCAGCCTTGGGCTTTGTGTTCAGAGCTTAGAGGTCAGAATCCTCATGCCATCTAGATGCAGAAACCCGGGCTGTGAGGTGCATGTGGAGAGAGATTCCAGGAAGTAAGCTGTTGAGAAGGCATGGCAATCATTTTGAGGGGCCAGAGGCCAGGTGGGAAGGAGAGGGACTTTCTGGAAGCTCCGTGCCTGGAATGGGGAGTTGGGGTGAATTTTCTCCAAATCCACAAGTGGCAGGGAGATCCTGGCTGTGTAGAGAAACCGCTACGGTTTACTACAAACTTACAGAAACAGCCCATGGAAATTGCTCTCCCCATTCCCTTTTCTGAGCCTGCATCCCTGCAGCACCTGTTGGTGTGATCTTGGGGTCCCAGGACCAAATCCACCAAGAGTTAAACACCATTGTCCTGGACCACCGACTTCCTACGAGGCTTTGAATGGCCCCAAATCTGACCTCATGCCCTGTCTTTCCTTCCCCTGAGCCCTGCTGAACTGGTTCAGCATTAATTCTGATCATACAGCCTTCCTATGCTAACTCAATTCTAGCTCTGGTTCCTTGGCAATTTCAGAGTCTGTAAAGTCAGATTAATCTAAGGCTACTGTCAGCATTGCTCTGCGTGCCACCTCCTAACTGTTCCCTCTTTGGCAAAGCCCCACGTTTCCTTACACGTATCACCCATTGTGATGAACCTTACTCCTCCTGACTATCACTTCTGGGCTCCCTCATCCGCTCCTCCACACTGACCAACCATATGAGCATCCCATAGTGGTTGATACACTGTGTCAGCTTGAGAAGGTAAAAGCTTAACTAAATTGGCTCAACAATTCCATCCGTAGGGCATGGAAGCCCCTAGCTCAGGTATGGAGGACCTTCCTAGACTGCCTCATCTCTTAAAGGGTATATAAAGGGGACCGAGGAAGGATGGAAGCGTCTCACTTCCTCAGAGGAGCTCCAGTCTTCACAGTCAGCATGGAAGGAAGAGAAGAGTGCTAGATGCTACAGTTACTCCTTCTGCCTTTGTCCTTTGCCATATTCTGCTACTGTGAACAGCTGCCCTCCACCATATGCTACTCAGCCTTAGAGCCAGCTGAGTATGGACTGAAATCTCCACTAACTATGAGCTAAATAAACTTTTCCTTCCTTAATTTTGGGAGTCGGGTGTTTTGTCCCATCAATGAGTGAAGTGACCGAGACACACCGCCAGGGTCCATGTTTTTAGGACTCGCCCTACCTTCCTGTTGGAGGGATGCTCAAGCCCTTTGTATAAATGGGAGAGAATTTTCACATCACTTTTACTAGTGCTGATGCATAGGTCAGTACAAAGAGTTGTTATACTGTATTGTTGAAGGCATAATGGCAAGAAAATTCTCTGTGCATGTTTAGTATAAGTGCACCCCTTCCCCCAGTATTTCAGTCCATGGCTGGTAGAATTCTCAGATGTGGGATCATCTTAGTTACTTTCTTTGCTGTTAGAGAAAAACACCTGACACCCACAATTTAAGGCAGGAGTGGTTTTATTTTGGATCACAGTTTGTAGAGGTTTCAGTCCACAGTCAGCTGACTCCAAGGCAGGGTGCCATGGCTGGGAGGCATTGCACAGGAGAAGCTGCTCATGGCGGGGCAGCAGGAAGCAGAGTGGATTAAGGGGAGAGAGAGTGAGATGGACCCCCTGAGATCACGCCCACGGGACCACCTTCCTCAACCAGGCTTCGCCTCCCAACATCATGCCCAGCATAAGCCCACCCATGAACTAATCCTCTGATGAATACCACACCCCCTGGCCCAAGCACTTTCTCAGTGCCCCACCTATGAGCACGTGAGTCTTGGGGGACACTGGGATATAGACCATAACAGGGACCCACCGATCCGGAGGATGCATGGACTTGATCCACTGGCTCTTTCTTGATCACCACGCTGATCTTCCTTCTTGGTGGCCACCAAGGCTGGCTCTACAGATGAGCTAAAACCCTCCAGGGCTCCAGAGCACCTGTGCAATGAGGGCGGCAGAAGCTGTTCTCCGGCCATGACCACCCGCTCAGCGTCCTCCACCTTTTCTATCCTGCTCCCTTGCTCCTCTTTCCCCCAGTAAATCACTGGAATGAGAATCCAGTCTTGAGATCTGCTTCAAAGGCAGATGGGTACTCAAATGCCAAGAAGGAACTTTCTGCTATTGCCACAGCAACCCGAGTGAGCTGGTGAAAGGTTAAACCAGATGGTGACAGAAGGGACTCCAGGCCACTGTCTTCTTACATTTCCGGTGACCTGTCCTGCACTATTTTGTTCATTTCTATTTCTTCTCTCTCTTTTACTTCTTTCATTAATTGTTAAATAAATGCAGCTGTTATAATCATTGGTTGTCTCTGTCCAATTCTTTGAATGGGACAAGAGCCTGGAACAGCAGGACACTCCAGTGCCCCTAAAAAGCCTTAGTTGGGGGGATGGCATGACCCAAAGTGAAGAAACATGGGGGTACACCTGCTGTGTGGGGAGTAGGAGATCCTCGGGGGCTGGGCATTGGGAGTTTGAGCTGATCGGGGAAGATGTATATTGGGGTTGGGTTCTATCTGGACCTAGGGGCATCTGGGGGAACCTGCACATCCTCTTCTAAAAAAGGCAAGAATTTGAGGTTTGAGATCACAGTGACGTGTCCATGCTTCAGGGAAGATTACCTGTGGCAAGTGGAGGTGGACATGCATGGACACAAAAGGCTCCTGTGGCCTACACAGGGGCAGAAACCATGGGTTCTGAGTGGTTAAAGTACAGGAGTGAGTCTCAGGGACTGGCTCCCTGTAGGGAGCAGGCACAGCAGCCCGTGACTTGCTTGTCCAACCTCTGCTGTCCTTGCCAGAGGAGCAGGCAGCAGTGTGAGCATTCATCGCTCCTTCTCCTAAACACCCTGTAGTACAGGTGAACAAGTACCACAGTCATGACCAGGGGCAGTGAAGTGAGGCCTGCCAGGCACAGCTATTGTCTTCTATATAAAAAGGAGAACGTTTGTGTAACACAAACATTTATTTCCTTCCCTTTCATCTTGCTTGGAGTTTCTGGAAATAGAACAGCTCTCTCAAGACCTTGAGGGAAGCTGTAAGACAAGAGCCCAGGCCATGAGGAATCTGGGGTTTTGATGGTCTCCTTGAGCAGGTATATGGCCCTGGCTACCCACTTACGACACGGTGTTAGGTGACACGGGTGGCACCTCGTTGGTTAAGCCAGTGCTCTAGAAGTCAGGCTGATTCGATGATAATGCTCAAAGTATCTTGGAAGTGAAGAAGCAGGTAAGGGCTTATGTGTTAGCTGAGTGGGAGCCCAGGAAGGGGGCCAGGCTCAGGAGGGTAGGTATGGCAGGCAAAGAGCCAGGATGGTCTGTGGGTAACACGGCCCTGGGAGAACTCTTTGTCCTCAGCCTCTGCTTCCAGATCAGTGATGGAGGACTTTAAGACCCAAAATGCTAGGAAGAAAACACCCAAGTCTCCTCTTGAAAGCATCCAGTGCATGCTCCAGCTTCCCAAGGGACAGCTTACAGATTTGGTTTTGTAGATCAGGAAAGAGCAGCCTGGGTTGCAGGGAGCTCTAAGGCAGACAAAGGTTAGAAAAGCCACCACAGGGAGGTCACTGACCGTAGGGGCCCAACCTTAAGGCCTCTCAGCTTCCCATGGGATGCAAGGGCCCCTCCATAAGTGGTGGAGGTGGTCAAGGCTCCCTAGGGTGTGCTGCATGAGCAGAGGCTGCTGCCCCCCCTGCCCCCGCCCCACCTCCTAGTGCAGTGCTAGAAGCTGAGTGTGGATGATTTACACCCTGACACAGAAATGACTAAGGCTGGGTGGTCAGATGTCTGCGGGCTCATTCTTATATTAGATTTCGTGCAGCAACATAAACTCCAAAGGGCAAACAAACAGAGCTGACCCGAATGTATTTATAATGGTTATGAGTGGAAAGGGGCCTGCTGCTCAGGCATTCCGCACGGTGACTCAACTCTTGTTTGCTGCTTGCGGCCTGCTCACTGGAAACTGGCAGGCTGATGTCAGCTACCCATGCTGGATCCAGGGTTTTAGAGAGCTGTGATCTCTGGAGTCAGGGAATAAGGGATCAGAAGGGACGCCTAGGTCATCGCTCATGGGGGCAGAAGTGCCCTGCCTGGGTCCTGGGCCTGGAGGCTCAAGCTCTGCTTTCATAGCTCCACAGAGGTAGGGTCCTCACTGCCTGCTAGGAGACTCTCAGCACCTGGCAGAGTGTCGATCTCCAGAAATGCCCATCAAGTTCTCCTGGGGCCAGTACTAATTTTTAAAGAGGTTTGAACTAGGTTCTGCAGACTGGTCATAGTTTTGGGGTTTTTCAGGGGGAAGAACACAATACAATACAAAGGAGACATTTTATAAGATTATTTTATACTGAATCATCAAAAGAATCATATACCGGGAGTGCAGGAAATCTGTGGTCTAAAGACCAAAGAATCTAGCTGAGGGCCTGGACCCTAACACCCCATAGAAACCTAGCTGAGGGGCCCTCAGGCTGGGTCCCTGTGGTCAGTGACCTCCCTGTGGTTGCTTCTCTAACCTTTGTCTGCCTTAGAGCTCCCTGCAACCCAGGATACTCTTTCCTGATCTACAAAACCAAATCTGTGAGCTGTCCCTTGGGAAGCTGGAACATGCACTGGATGCTTTCAAGAAGAGACTTGGGTGTTTTCTTCCTGAAAAGGCACCACAGCATCCTCAGTGGCAGTGAGGTTCTCAGCTCCTCTGATGATGAGAACACTTGAATTCCCATCAGGAAATCCAATATGACAAACTTCTCCTGGAGACTGAGCAGCACACCATCTTCCTCTCTGGAGCTAGGAGGCACTGCTCAAGGTGAGGACCAGAGCGCCCCAAAGTGAACCATAGCCATTCTCAGCTACAGTGAAGTCCTGAGCTCCTCCTCTGAGAAGAACAGTCAAGTTCATCAGGAAAGCCAGCATGACACGGTCACCCAGCAGAACAGCCTAAGAGAACCAATGGCTTCCAGCAGCTCCAATGGCTTCTCCAAACAGCTTCCCTGACAGCCTCCCCACAGCTTCTCTAGTTCTGCCTCTTATGCTGCTGGCAACAGCCCCCAGGTAGGCCTCCCGTACCCAGCACCACGCTAACTCAGTTCAGCTGGGTGTAACAAGCTGACCACTAGTTGGCATCCACCACAGGATAACTCAGCCCTTGACCTTGAGGATTCCAGCATCTGGAAGGGCACCAGGGAGGTGCATAGGTGATAATGGCAGGGTGGAGGGTGAGGCAGTGGGGTTATGCGGTGGGTACTCAAAGGGGGCCCTCACCTGGCACTGGGGGAGCATGGGCAGGCCCGAGGGGCACGTGAGGGTAGTAGGTCACTGCCAGACTTGAAGGCAGCAGAGATGCCTCTGACTCCTGGGGTTCAGGTGAGATCAGCCGGAGCAGCTGCTCCTCTCCCTGGGGAAACCCAGAGCTCTTTCCAGGATTTTGGGAAGACTTAGAATTTTTGGGTGCCTCTGGACCCAGAAGGCTGATTCCACCGCCTTCCATGGCCTTCAGTCTATGGCTCCTCTCAGCCAATTCACTCCCACCCGCTTGTGTGTGCGTGGAACTGGAGTGAAACATTGGATCATGCACACTGAGTGTGCACAGGGCTGAGCAGCCGATGCCAAAGGTCTGGGGGAGGGAGTCTGGGCGTGTGCACAGGGTCTCAGGGCAGACAGTCAGGATGACAGGCCAGTTGCCAACATCTGCACCTTGACTGTGCATCTGGGTCAGCCTGCAGCCACCCTGAGATGGGTGTTGGGATTAGGGTTAGGGTTAGGGTTAGGTGCAGGTGTAGGGATAGGGACAGGGATAGGGATAGGGATAGGGATAAGGTCAGGGCTAAGGTTAGGGCCAGGGTCACTTCCCTCTCCCACTGCTTCACACCCTCCCTGCATCTCCCGAGCACCCTGCTCTCTGCAGCCCCACAGTCGCTTCCCAAGCCCACCCAGGGCCCAGCAACCTGAAGGGACACTTCCCAGAGCAGGACCCCTGCCTTTCACAGAGGTGTGACTGCACACGGCAATGTCCTTCTTCTGAGGCCCTTGTGTTCCTATGTGGAGCCCCCGCTCTCTTCCCCTAGGGCTGCACAGAACCCTGTATTTCCTCCTTTCCTGGAAAGAGGCTGTGTCCACCTCTCGTCCCTAACCAGTGCCAGCCTAGAAGGGAAGTGTCTTCCCAGTGTTTCTTTGTGCCATCTCCTTTCTATCACTAGCAAGGGTGTTTGTCCCTTTTTTTTTTTTTTTTTTCTTTTTGAGATAGGGTCATGCTATGCAGTTCAGGCTGGCGTTGAGCTCACTTTTGTAGCCCAGGCTGGTCTTGAACTCACACCAGTCTTCCTTCCTCAGCCTCCCAAGTGCTGGGGTTACAGGTGTATGCTACCACATTCTTGCCAGTGGGTTTTCCTGGTCCCTGACAGGTGACCTGGGAGGCTGTGCTAACCTGGGGAGAGTGTTCACACCATCTGCCTCTCCTCTAGCTTCCTTGGGACAGGCAGTTGCTTACAGCTGGGCTGGGACAGATGGCTCGGAAACGCCCAAGGCTCCTGTTACCTAAAAGTCTGCTCTGGTCTCCTTGCTGGAAAAGACACGAGAGGATCTAGATCAAGGATGCAGTCGTGAACTGAGCAGCCCCAAAGCCTCTGTGCTTGCCCCGCATGTCCTGAGGCTGACCTATGCCTGGAGTGGATACCTGGTCACATCTGAGATGACTGTCCCTAAGCAGCAGCAAAGACACGTGAGGGTGGAGGGCAGCACACGGGCCCGGCCTCAATGCTATGGAACATGCATGGTCCTTAAAGTGTGCATGTGCCAGAGGCGTGGCCCCATGGTGTGTTGGGAGTTAGCGAAACCACTAAGAGGAGGTATCCAGTGGGACATGATCAGGTCATGACCATGTGGCCTCATGAAGGAATTACAGGAAGCTGCTTCTCCCTGAGTCCAGGGCAGCAGAAGGGCAAGCTTGGCTCCAGAATCCCTCTGATTTTCACCACATCTTGCCCTCTCACTTGTAGGTGCTCTCTTCTCGATGCCACCAGCCATAATGTAACACAGCCAGGGTGGTCCTTAATAGGACCAAAAAGACCACCTGATGTTGAACTCCCAATCTATAAAACTACAAACTATGTAAACATCTTTAGCTTATAAAGCATTCAGCCTTGAGTAATTTGTTACAGCTATAGCAAATAGACTGAGAAAGCTGGGTTCACTTCAAGGCCATGCTGTTCCTTCCTTATGTGTTTTTGCCCTGCATTATGGCTTTTAGCTAGCAGTCCCCCAAGAGCCTCATGCCCCCACCAGTGCATCTTTGGAGGGGGATTGGTCTGCACTGCTGTAGTTGCCTTACTATTAGGAGGTGGGGTCTTGATGGAAGAGGTGACTCACCTCTTTCCGTAACCTGGAGAGTTTTGTCTCTCTTTTAGCTCCTCCTTTGCCTTGCTGCTTTCTGGACACCATGACGCCAGCAGCTGTCCTTCCTCTGTGCCACTGTGCCATGCTCACCAGCCTTGGAGCCAGCCAACCAAGCAAGGGCTGAGATAGGAGCCCAAATGAACCTGCCCTCCTTTAGGCTGTGGGTGTCGGTTACTCACCCCAGTGATGGTGAAAGTGATTAAGATCCACACCCAGGACCCACTCCTGCTTTCCTCTAGCCTGAGAGCCCTGATGGTGACCAAGACTCACCAGATCCTTGCCCCTCCTCCATCTGCAGTGTGGACCAGCAGGTGTGCTCCGAGCCTTAGCTGTGCTCTGTGCCATCATGGCTCACAGTGCCTCGTCCTGATGCTACCAAGGCTCCCCCAGGGCAGGGCTGGCTCTCCTCCAGCTCCTTCCTCCATGCGTGATCCAGAGCATGGTACAAATGAGCTGCCCTGGACAAGTTTGGAGACCTGAACTCAGCTGAACTTGGTCTGCTAAGGTCCTGATAGGAGAAGCTGGGGCTCACAGAAGTTATTTCTCAGTTATTTAGAAACCGGAAAACAGCCCTGTAGACCAGAGAGCAAAGCGCAGCGGCTGGAAGTGTTGATGTGGAGCAATGATGTTTGGGATTGAGGGCCTCACACTGAAGCTGGAGCCTGAAGTGGTGAAATGGAAGATGTGCATGGATGTGATTTGCTCTGTGCGGAACTTCCTCGTCTACACAGCCCTGCTGTAAGTCACTCCATTTATCTTGAAGAAATTGGACAGCGTATGAAGGTGGGGTCTCATATGTGAACATAGGGTAGAAGAACCTGTCTACAGTTTCTCCTGCCTACCTGCAAGTGAACAGGCCCAGAAAGGTGTAAGAGACTCTGAGTGAGCAGACATAAAAATTCTATCTGTCCACAACAAGTTGGGCTCTAGTAACTGATACTTACAGCTAAAATATAAAACTACTAGGAAGTATGAAAAGACGTCTTATGGTCATGGTGTGCCTTTATGCTGGTAATATCCAGCCTCTGCAAAGGTTGGTTCAACTGTAAATAATGTAACTGTAAAATTTCTATTGTCAGGTGGTCATGTCCAAAGTGTCACTGTCTTGCCAGTTACTTCCAGGTACATTTTTACTTCTGCCCAGAGCATATTTGTGATGAATCTCTGACAAATAACTATGCTTACTGGGGATCAGCAGACAACCACAAGGATATTTAAGTGCAAGATCGTTAGTCCATGTTTTTAATAAAATACCAGAAAATTAAAAAAAGAAACCTGAAAACAAACATTACCTTTTCATGATGGTAGAACTACAGACACATTGCAAAGTGCAGCGAGTCGTAAGCAAAAGAAGGATGAGGGATACCCGGCCCAAGCAGAAAAAGGGCCTCTTGCCACTCATTTCATGCCCTTCTAGAGTTAATTTTTCATCCATTCGCCTGTCTCGTGTTCGCTGCCAGAGCTATAATCCTGTTATATACACGGTGCTGTGGACTCTCCCCACCTCACTTGACATGGTAGCATAAGCATGATGCTCTCAAGTTACTCTGTAAACACCTTGTTAAACAGTTGCATAATCTTCCTCTCAGTGGTTTATCATGGTTTACTTAACTCTGGCTATTAAAAATTAGATTGTTTCCACACTGTCAGAGATGCAGCCAGGGTTGTGGTGGTGTCCTTTGAATCTCACTGACTGCCTGTATGGAGATATAGGTCTTATTCCACAGGTTGACATCTGCCTGGGTCTTGCTGGGCCAAACAGAAGTCACAGGTATGTTTTGTTAGGTCCCATAGTGTCCTTCTCCCTTATTTTTTAAAAAATATTTTGAAAAGCTTAGAAAAATCACATGCACAACTTTTGATTTATAGCTTTGTCTCAGTTACTGTTCTCTCATTGCTAGGACAAATACCCAACACCCAAAATGAAGGAAGGGATGGTCTATTCAGCTCACAGTGTTCAGTCCATACTCAGCTGCCTCCAAAGCAGAGTGGCACATGGCAGAGAGCAACAGTCCATGTTAGCAGAACAGCAACAACAGCAACAGAGAGCAGTCTGTCTCCGTGTCTCCCTTATATTACATTCAGGCTTTCAGCCTCAGGCCACACCCACAATCCCAGCAGTACTCAGATCCATAATCTCATCCTTGGAATACCATAAGCCCAGTGTATCATGAGTTAATCTCAAACTCTAGAAGTTCCCACCCCATGACTACATAAGGCTTCAGGGGGACAACTAGACACAAACCATTCTTCTTTCAAAGAATCAGAGGATCAGGTAACCTGAGTGCTCTGATGTCACATGCTACCCACAGCTGAAGCCTTCTGGATGGGGCTTGAAGCCCCCAGGCCCTAGGGCCTATGTCTTCTCCTGCTTCCTCCACAGGGTGGCCAGGGGTAGTAGCCCTTCATCACTGCCATTCAACTGAGATTATTTTTTCTTGAATGAGAAGTGTGAGATCTTCCTCCTACTTACACATTTTCCAAAAGTGGAGCAGGAGAGACAGACCCAGCGGGCCTTGGGCCTCTTACAGCTTGCTGGCACTGATGAATATTCTTGACACTGGGTATGCAAATGTATCTGTACAGGAAGAGTGCTCGTTTGCACTCTGACATTGTGACAGGGAGTGGAAGGAGCACTGGTTCCTCCACCCTGCTCACTCCTTTGCAGTGGTTCTCAGGGAAGCCAGAACAGCCAGGAGACTTCTTAGAAATGAGACACTTGATTCCAGCAAACAGAGGTGCTGAGGACGTGCGTGTCTTCCATGGCTCTCCAGCTGGAGATGGGAGCTTCAGGTGCAGGATCCTCTGAGGTTGGATGCTGTCGTCAGAGACACAGCTCCTTTGGGCCTCTCACCTCTACCACTCAGCACTTGTGTCATCCCAAGCCTGGTGCCTCTCATGGTTGCCACAGAGCAGCCAGTTTACAGCTGGATCAGACTCTTCCTTACAGCCACCAGGAAAAGACAAGGAAAATACATTTCCCTTTATCCTGGTTGGGCTCATGCCCATTCCTTGAGAGGTGACAGTCACCAGGGACTGCTGGGTATCCATGGTGGGATCAATGTCCAGGGCTGGTAGGGACAGCAGGGCATCAATCTCAGGCCCCACCAGAGCTTTCCTGGAGTCTTCTTGCCTCTGTCCCCTTGCACTCTCAGCTGTGCTGTGTGTTTGCAGAGCCCCACTCAGTTCTAGAGTCAATTCCATGTCCACCCCCAGCTGGAGCCAGTTGTTCCCCATCTGGTAGGCAGACTTCTTCCTCTCATCCATCACCCCGACAGCCAGACAGGCAGCCACAACTTGGAACCCCCAGTTCGTTCCATGCTCCAGTTTGAGCCTTCAGACACTATTCTCAACAATGCCATACATCAAGAAAGAATTCTTTAAAGCCTCCCAAGATGATGACTGGAACCTTGGTAGTGTGTTTTGCTGGGCCATAAATATTCAAGTGAGTAGCTATATAGTTCTTTTTCCCATCAGGCTCCTATTTTTCTGTGGCATCTGCCCTATGTGCTAAGATGAGCTGTGACCAAGCTGTTTCTGCACGCACTGCTAATGTCCACTCAGGACTTCCTACACTGGGCTGGTTTGTGAGCCCAGGGCTCACACCATTGGCAGGCTGGGATGGGGAAGCTATCTAGTGGACAGCTGTCCCACGCAGCCCTCAGCTCTCTGACCCTGTGTCCTGGGCTACTGCCAGCTGCAATCCAGTAAGCACAAATCCCTAAAGTGATTAGCTTCGCGGAGGCCCAGCTTTTGAAGCTGTTTGCCAGAGGCTAGTGCAATTAGACTTCTGCTTCCATAGCACCCAGGGAGGCATTGGTCTCTGAGGATGCTTCTAAATGTACATTAGGCCCACAGCCAGGCTGCATGGTGCTGGGCTACAGAGGCCCCTTGCAACGAGGCTTGCGGCTAGATGAACACTGACTTCTTAGAGCATCTAAGTGCCCAGTGTCCCCTAGTGAGGGGTGATTGGATCTTGGACCTTGAATACGCACTTTCCCAAGAGCACAGTAGAAGTTCAATAGCTGGTCTCGGTCACTGTCTCAGCACACCCAGGGGTCGGGTTGGCACAGCATGTGGCCCTGGGGCTCGAACCCAAGTCCTTGAGCTTGCCTAAGCAGATGCTTAGTCCACTGAACTATCTCGCCAGCCTTACTTTTCTATTTAGAGTTCTTCTCCCACATGAACCTTCCATTTCATGTAAACATTTATTTTCTCAGTTTTATATTGTTATGCATTTATATCTACACTTCTTCAGCTGTTGTAAAATTGATTTATATAGAGAGAAATCCATACCTTCCAAACATACAATCTGATGGATTGCGACAAATGTGTATTTCTGTGTCATAACTCCTGATCAGGAAAGCGTTTTGCATCTCCATAGAAAGTTCTTCACAGCCCCTTCACAACAACCTGTACCCCTCAAAGGCAGCCACACTTCCCAGCAAGCCCCACGGATTAGCTTGCTTGCTCTCAACCCCACCCCGGGCGACTTCCATGTATCTCCTTCGTTTAGTGTCATGGCCAGGACTTCCCATAGCACTGTGCATGTTAGTGCTTATTTCTTTTGAAGTCTAATAATGTGAACGTTTGTCCACTCACTTCCTGACAGATATCCGGATCATTTCCACTTGGGGGAGTGTTATGTAGCTTGTGTCACCTACTGCGGATGTATGTTTTCACGCTTTTCTGGGTTCCAGGAGATGGCGAATGTGTGCTGAACCACATGAAAAGTGGAGGCAGGGTACGCGCTGGTGCGCGCAGTGCAAGCACATGTTCTCTCTGGATGTGCGTGGGCTCCCAGGTTCTCATGTGTTTGTCCACATTTGGTGGTGCCTGAGATCTTCAATTTTTAGTTCTTCAAAGTGGTGTGAGTTGCTCTCAGTGTGGTTTTACTTTGTGAATGATGAGTAATGTGAAACATTTTGCCTGTGTGTGTTGATCAACACACCTGTTGATCTTTTTTTGTGAGACATCTGTTTGCCTATTTGTTCTTGTGCTATCTTTTTGTCATTGAGTTGTAAGAGTTTAAAAAATATGCCAGTTTCCTTTTCTTCACCAGATGTTTATAAATACTTTGCCCAAGTGCTGGGCCTACTTATCCACTTTTTTTAAAAAAATTGTTTTTTAATCTTTTATTGTTTATTTATTTGGTATAGGGTCTTACTGTGTAGCTCAGACTTGGACTGAACCCAGGCCCTTGCAGGGCTTACACTGCTGAGCTATCTCTCCCACCGCCCCTGATACACTTTTTTTTTTTTTTTTTTTTGCAGGACCAGGGTTCAAACACATGACCTTGCACTTGCCTGGCAAGCACTTGTGCTACTGAGCTATCTCCCCAGCCACACACCCCATTATCTACTTTTAAAGAAACAATGTCTTTTAGTGGGACAAAGAGAATTAATTTTGATAAATTTGAATTTGCTAATTGCTTCCATTTATGCTTATTTCTCTCTGCATTTTATGGAGATAAGTTATACCTATTTCAACATATAAAGATTTTTTTATGACTTAGAATTATTCTTTTAGAGTGCCAGGTAGATAACTCAGGGGCACAAGTGCCTACCTGGTAAGTGTAAGGTCCTGAGTTTTATTCCCAGTTCCTCAAAAAAAAATGAATTATTATTTTAGTCTTTTTGCTTAAGTATTGAGTGCCATTTATAGTAAATTACGCTGGATTCATGGTGTGAAGCAGACACTATACATAAACTCACTGTAAATGTGGTTGTAAACAACTGGCTGATTCTTTCTCTTATTCTATTATTTGCTTGCCCTGTAATCTGTTGAAAAGACTTTTCTTTCCCTACTGCATTGTCCTGGCTCTTGATCAAACATCGAATAACCATATGTGTGTGGAGTTATTCCCAAGATCTTTACTGTGTGTAGCTCTGTCTGCCAACCTTTCTGCCACTGCTGTACTCTCTTAATGAATGTGACCTTATAGAGAATCTTGAAGCCTAAAGTCAAAATTGTAAGTCCTCCAACTCTGTGGCTTTTTTTTTCAAGATTGCTTTGCATACCGTTGGTACCTGATACTTCTTTATATTTGTGTGAATGACATTGCTTTGTAAATTTCAGGTTGCTTCCTGTTGACTTATTAAAACATGATTGATTTAATGAATATTCACTTTGTATTTTGTAACTTTGCTAAATTCACCCAGAGATTCTATTACAGTAATCATTTCATAGCATTTTTAGCATTTTGTAAGTAAAGAAAACTGTGTTATTTCTTCTTTTTCTGTCTTTTCTGCCTTTTTTTCTTCACCTCTCTGTTACACAGCTGGGACCTCCAGAAGAGACAAGAACGTAGGCCTGCCTTGCTCCTGGTCTTCAGGCAGAGACACTGACTCCCTCACCATAATGCTAGGGCACACTGTACATTTTCACAAATGCTCTTTCCTGGGCCTTTTCAGAAGAGAATTTTATTATGAATGGGTATTGAATTTTCTCTGCCTGTTTTGCATGCACGAAAATTATTATGTGTTTTTCTTTTACTTTGTTAGCCTGCCAGTTTACTTTGATTTTTGAAGGTTAAGCTATTAACCTGTTAGGCATTAATTATATATTTTTATGTTTTCAAAGAAAAACATCTGGATTTATGAATTTTCTGCATCATACATGCTTCTATCAGTTTCTTACTTGATCCTTCTTATTTTGTTCTTTACGTTTCCTTTGGCCTCACTTTCTAACTCCTTTCTATAGAAGCATAGGACAGCGATATTCTTCTTTTCTAGTATAAATATATAAGACTATTACCTGTCTTCATGTGTCATGTTAGCTGCATTTTAAGATTTTCTCATGGTTTTAAGTATTTTCTAACTTCTTTTGTGAGCTCTTCTTTGACCCATGAGTTATTAGAAGATTGTGGTTGAATTTCTGAATATTTTTTGAATTTCTAGATCTAGTCTTATCATTGATTTCCATTTGCTATCTCTGTGCATGATTTACATCTTTGTAAATGTTTGAAGGGTGAGTGCACCTTGGTGTAGACACACTTGAACAGAGGCAGTGTGAAGTGTCGAGGCGGGCTTGGTGTTTCTGTTATCCCTTCCTGAGCTTGGTGTCAGAGCTGTAAAACTTGTTGGCAGGCTGCTTTATTGACTGCACAGAAAGTAGCACGGAAGCTTCTTTAGACCACAAGCAGAGTGCTCTCCTCAGAATATGCATTAGGTCAAACCATGTGCTGTAGTTTAAAGGTGATTTGTCCTGTTTTGGTTACTTTTCTCTCATTGCTGGGACAAAATGAAGGAAAGAAAGGTTTATTCAGCTCACCATCAGTGGAGGTTTCAGTCCATAATCAGCTGGCTCCAAGGCAGAGTGGAACAGGGCAGAGGATGGCTGTTCATGGTGATGGAACACAGCAAAAGATGCAAGAGCAAAAAGGGAGGAGCAGAAGAGAGCGAGCCACCTTCCCTCCCTTGTCTTGTATGAAAGCTGTCTGCCCCAGGGCACCGTAGTTCTCACGCCCATAGTCCCAGCATTGGGCCATGAGTCAATCAAAAATGCTGGAAGCTGCCCCATGACTGCATGAGGCTTTGGAGGAATATCTAGACCAAACCATAACATGTCCCTACCAAAACCATGTTGCAACATGGTCCCAAGTGTGACATGTTGACAGGTATAGGGCTTCTAAGAGGTGGCTCAATCTCTAAGGAGGATTAATGCTTTTCTCTGAGGACTAGGTCTATCATCACATGAATGAGTGCTTGCAGGGCTGCTACTGAGACTCGTAGCAGGAGCCAAGCAATGCCTGTGCCTTGCCAGCATCGAGAACCATGAGCCCAAATAAACCCTCTTGCCTTATAAATCACCACATCTGGGGGTTTCTGCACACCAGCAGAAGATGGGCTAAGATAACCCTCTGCTTTCCAGAAACTGGCAAGGGCTTCTACCATGCCCAGGCCAGGTCAGACTCCATGTCATGGTTATGGAACGTCCCACCCCAGGGTCCGCTGGACCCTTCTGCAGCTCCCTTTTGAGGAGTACTATCACCATCCATGAAGGAACCACTGTTGTGAGTCCGTGGGCAGGTCTGCAGACCCCAGGCACCAGCAGGAGCCTCTGTAGTCTGCCCTCCTTCCAGCCCCCAGGGGACTCACTTCTCTTGGTACTTCAACAGTACCCTATTTTGTATGACAACTTAAGAGTATCACTTGCCATTTGCCAATTTTCAGCAGGCCAACACACTTGCCTGGAGTGTCACCCTGGGTTTTCTGACTTTTTAAAGTTTAAATGGACAGCAGAAGGGAGCCAGCTGTCTCATACTACTTGGGCTCCTCTCCAGTCTCCAAGGAGGAGTTTGAGGAGAAAGGGCAGGAGGCCCAGGACAAGTGATGACATGCAGGGTGGCAGGGGGCCCTGTGAACCAACGATCAAGCAGCCACCAACAGCTAAATAAAATTGATTTACTTGGATTACTCTTGTGGGGCACCTGGAAGACATTTCTCTTCTTCCTCCTCTTTTAGAATTGAACCCGTCATGCAAAGCTTCACTTCAGTGTCACCTCCTACAGAAGGGCTTCACAGATTAAACTTCCAAGAATTGTCATCCTACTCCCTGCCTGGACAAGTTTGCTCAGGTCCTTCTTCAATGCAAAGTAGTGGAAATACAGAGTGGTTGGGAGACAGACTCCAGTTTTTTTCCTGATCTTCATGTTGGCTTTAAATCAAGGCCAATGAGACTCTCTGAGCCTCTCCTTCCTCATCTGTAAAGTGGGGTACAGGAACATATTTGGTACACAGTCCGTACCAGGGGCTCAGCTGGTGATAAGTGACTGTGGCCAATTTTATTTGGAGCTATTGTGGTTATTTTTATCTGTCTCTGTACCAACCCTTCCCAGAAAATGGAAATGAAGTCTGTTTTCCTTATCTCAACTTCTATGATGTGTATACAATTTGTAAACTCTCTGTGAATACCTCTTAAAGTGCAGAGTGAAAGAACCACACCTTAAAACTGCCATGAAAACACATTTCTCCAGGAGTGCTGCAGAAGAAGAAGAGTCTAGCAGAACATTTTTTCAGATTCATCAAATGTGTTTCCTTGAGCCCCTATGGGGAAGTGGGAGCTCTGACCGAACTCTTATTTGCCTCTTGGAGGGAGTTCTTTTTTTTTTTTTTTTTTCTTTTTTCAGAACTGGGGATTGAACTCAGAACTTTGCATTTGCCAGGCAAGCCCTTATTCTACTGAGCCATCTCCCTAGCTCCCTCTCAGAGTTCTTATAGATGTTCACATTCTTTGAGTTGCTGGAGTCACACATCACAGGATGCAGGCTGGGGTGACATGAGGCCTTTTACCCTGTCTTGTAAGCTGATTCTACCCTGCTTTTCAAATACTCCCCTATCCCTGCATGCTGAGTGCTGGGTGGAGACTGGACCAAGGAATGGGCCACAGCCAGTTTCGTACACCACCCATTAATGCCTTGCCCCGAGGGGAATAGGTTGGCTGTGTTTTCCTGCTCTTGGCTCCAGTCCACAGAGTGTTTTGTGTTCTGCAGCATCCGGGACAGCCACAGGCTTAGAACAATAGTGAGTGATTTATTTGGTAGAGCGTGTTTGAGTCCACAATGTTGCTAAGTGTGTTGAATAACTGTCTTCCCTCCTCTTTCCCAGTGAGCATCCAGGAGGAATCTTGTTTAGCTTAGCTGAGTTTTCAAAGCACTGTTTTAACTTTCTCTTCAATCTTCTTAGGCTCTGTAGAGATGGGAAAGGGGCCTGGGGAAGAGGTGAGAGGGAGGAGGGGGGGACGAGTAAAAAGGGGAAGATGCATTATGAGTGTGCACCACTTCTTCAAGAAGGATGTAGTTATTATGCATTGCACACTTATTTTAGTGATGTATCTTCCTAGCCTTTGCATAATGCTCGCTATGCTTATCAACCTTTTAGCCAAAAATGCTAATGAAAAAATTTAATTGTAAGAATTCAAAAGTCTAGATTTATCACACATGATCCCTGGTCTATTCTGCCCAAAGCATTTCCTCAGCTGTGGTATGCTGCACCGTCGTCACACTTCGGCGCCTCAGGTGTCCCATTGTCCTGTCTGCTCTGCTCAGGGAGCTGGGCCAACTCTTAGGGAAGACAGCTTTACTCTCTGTGGCAGAGCAGTGCCTCTGATCCCAGCACCCCCTTTCTAGTCCACGCCATGGCTATGAAAGCAATCACAAACAAATTCATTCCTTAGAGGTTGAATTTTCAGGAAAAGCCCCCAGAGTCATGGAACACTTGTTTCTCCAAAATGAATTGGACATAAGCCAGAAGTTGATTGATAATCTGCCACACTATGGAAAATATTTAGTGTTTTTTTAAAGAAAACAAATTGTGTTCATAATTTATGTTTATTTTGTAGCTTTCTCTTGGCAATTACAACCTATTAGCATTTGCTTACGTCAGTAAATGTCAGTTTTAATGATTGTAGACCAGTGTACTGAATTATAGTACCATAATTGATTTATCCAAAGTATTGTTGTAGGATATTTAGAATGACTACATCTTAATGCAATTCATTAATCCATTTGCCAAACAACCCAGGAAGTGTCAGCTATGTACCAGATCATCTTGTTATAAATAAAACAGTCTTGGTCCTTAAGAAGTTCCAGTCTTGGAGGACAATCTCACGATCCATGTAGTAGAGCAATGACAACACACGAGATGGACAGTGGGTGCTCGCCCTAAGGCCTGCCACCCTCTCTCTTCCCCAAAGCACTCAGATCCCTTGGGAGACCCACTGGAGAGAGGCACAAATGGGACCACATGCGGACAAAGCCATCTGCCTTCCTATTTCCTTTGAGAGTAAATGCTTCTCCATCCCTGACATGTCGGTTTCACCCAACAGATATTTTCTTTTTCTTTTTGGGACATGGTTTCAATGTGCTGCTCAGGCTGGTCTTGAGCTCACTTTGTAGCCAAGGCTGGTATTGAGCTCACAATGATCCTTCTGCCTCAGCCTCCCAAGTGCTGGGATTACAGGTGTGCACCATCACAACCTAGCCCCTGAAAAATTTTTAGAGTACAATGCCAGGGGTATTCAGCCCCAATCAGGAATGGCGCTTGGGCACTGGTGTGCTGGTAAGTATTTAGCAGTCAGCAATCAGCAGCCGTGTGCATAATTATAATGTATGGAAATTTATTATCAATTTTTCTGACACAAAGGACTAAAAATAGGCAATGACTTCTATTGTAAATTCGGTAACTATAGGTCCTAACAGAAGGCTCGTGGCAAACCAAGGCTAACCTGCACTTACACGTGGTGCAGCAGCACAGTCCCACTATGGATGGCGTTTGATGGTTTCATCCACATTCACAGTCAGGTGAAACAATGAGGACCTGTCGGAGTGTCACTCATGCATCAGTAACTTTTGGCAACATCAGATAAGGGCTTTGAGTATCAGAAGAATATTGTCTTTCTCTGTTTTGTGTCATACACAGTGTAACAGCCACAGACATATCTCTCTGTTCAGTTAGTGCTACATTACTAACATTTATCCATTCCATGCTTAAGTGTAGATAATCAACAAAGTATCAAGTTAAGTTCTGACTTGTGGCAGTGTAAACCCTCTGTGGCCAATTTCAGGCTGCTGACAGTCACAACTGCCACTGAACCTCCCTGGAGCTGGGAGGAGACGATGCCAGCAGACTGTCAAACAAGATTTCAACTGGATGGACAAGGTCAGTCCAGATGACTTTAGGAATACAAGAAGTAGGCAGATAAAAAGGATGGGATGACTTTGAGTCTCTCTCACTACTGCTCTATAAAGGTTTATACAGCTCAGTCTCTACTGGTGTCTATGCAAAACTCGTGAGCATTTACCGCCAGCTCTCATATGCATGCCGGAACCCCCAGGGCATGCACACCCTGGGATTCAAGCCTGGGTACCAGCACTGGTGTGCCCCTATAGTTAACCCACTGCCCAAGGGAAACATCTTTATTTATTTATTTATTTTTTTTTTTTTTTGAGTGCTACCTCAAGATAGTTTTTTTTGTTTGTTTGTTTTTGTTTTTTTGTCTTTTTGAGACAGGGTCTCACTATGCAGCTTAGGCTAGCCTTGAGCTCACTTTTGTAGCCCAGGCTGGTCTCGAACTCGCACCAATCCTCCTGGCTCAGCCTCCCGAGTGCTGGGATTACAGGCGTGAGCCACCACGCCTGGCTTCAAGATAGTTTTGAAAATTATCCCCTTGTACATACTTAGGTTGATACTTAAAATTCCTATTAAGACAGCTACAAAGCCCATAATTTCCAAAAGGTTATAAATATTTTAAAAATATAATAGTTGCATCTCTTTCCTGTTTTTTATTTTTTAAAAATCTCTTACTTTATTTGACATGGGGTCTCACGACATATGCCACTATGCCTGGATTCAGTGGCCAGCACATGTAGTACCAGGGGTTGAATCCGGGCCGTTGCACCTGCCAGGCAGGCATTTAGACCTCCAAGCTATCTCCCCAGCCCTTCATCTCTTTTCTGGATGTTCCTCATAGAATCTAAGTGCCACAGCAATTGGAGGCTCATCATGAAGCATTTACATACGTGCATAACCGACCTGTCTGCAAAAGTCATAATTCTATGTTGCTATTTTTCCTATTTGAGTTCACATTTATGTTCCATTTCCTTCCCTCAAACTTCTTCTGAACATATTATATTATTTTCTTCACCTGACAGAAAAGTGCAGATGTAAATAAAAATATAGCCAATTACAACTGCTTTTGAACATAGGCTCTGGCTGTAGGTTTTTTTTTTTTTTTTTTTTTTTTTTTTTTTTTTTTTTTTTTTTTTTTTTTGGTGGTACCAGGGAAGTACTTCTTCCACTGAGCTATCTTCCCAGTTCCTTGAACACAGGCTCTGAATTTTAAACTTTTTTCTGAATTATCATTATGACTATTAGATTACAACTGACTAAACAATGTACTGTATTATAAATTATGTAAATAAAAATACATTATTAGAAGTTCACCTCCTAATGAATATGTAGATTTTCTCCCTCTATCATTCATGCATTTATTGGATGCCTGTTAATTATTGTGAGAAAATACTGAGGGCTAGTGTGAGTTCCATTTCTTTCTTTCCTTTCTTTCTTTTTTTTCTTCCTTCCTTCCTTCTTTCTTTCTCTCTTCCTTCCTTTCTTTCTTATCCTGAGGCCCTCTCACCCCCATAGAGAGTTCACACTCAGGCCTCAGATGAGGAGTCCAATCCCACCTCCTGCATGACAATAAGGGGCATGAATAGGTAGACCTGTCTGGCCAGAATGGAGAGCTGGTTCCTATTACAGGGGAAGTATCTGCCCCGAGGAAGCTGACTTACCCCAAGTCACACTTTTGGAGGCACGGGGGTTCCCAAGTTAGACATCAAAGGTTTCCCTGGAAGCTCATCTTGAATTCAAAAATCCCTTCGGTTTCTTCTAAGATGTTCTGAGAGGAGATAGGGGTTGTGGGGCAGGCCTGTCATCCCCGACACACTGGGAAGCTGAGGCAGGAAGGCTGCAAGCCCAAGCCCAGCCTGGACAACTTAGAGACTCAGTGAGACCTTGATTCAAAATAAAAATTGAAAAGAGCTGGGGATGTAGCTCAGTTCACAGGTCCTGGATTCAGTCCCGAGTCTCATGCCCGCACACAAGCACACATATAACCAAACACACTTCCTTCCACACCTTGTGCCTGTTGTGAAGCCTAGAGGGAAAAAGTAGCACAAAGAACAGAAATATAAATTCACTATGTAAAATGATTCAGGAATTTTCTTTGGGTATAAAATGACAGCAGCTCCTCAAGGTGAGCCTTGAATTTCTTTGCTGAGTCTCAGAGGGAGGAGGATATTCACAGAGCTGCTGGCCTCCGAGAACACATGCAAGTGGAAATGGGCTGGCTGCTGCTGGAGATCTGTGTGTGCTGCTGGCTGGGACCCTCCTTGCGAGGCCTGGTGACGGAGCCTTCTGGTCAGCGTGCACCTGGCACCGGGCATGACCAGAAGACCAAAGGGGTGGCACCTGGAGACACAGGTGGAGAAGTAGACACAGGGTCCACTCTGGGCCCACAGTGGGGGACCTGGTGGCATTGTCTCCTGTGGCAGCATGGAGACACTGGCATGAACTCAGGACTGAAGAGCAAGGAGAGTCACACAGGGCTATGCCTGCCTCCAAGAGTGCTGCTGGGTTTGGGGTTAGACACATGACCAGAGTTTATGCACAGCCCCACCCACTGCGTGGACCTTTCTGGAGCATGTGGGAGCGTGGTCCCCTGATGTTAGGCCAGGGATAAATGCTCCCTAGATCTCCCACAATTAGAAAGCTAGTGTTGGAGGTCTAGCTGGCCCCAGGCCCCCTCACTGGGCCTAGAAATATGCAAGGAGTGAAAGGGTAGCTGGGATGTGAGAGGTCTGATCCAGAACTGGCTAGGAAAGGGGTGGAAAAAGGAGGCTGACCTCTAAGCCCTGGATCAGGGCTGTGGGCTGGACTCAACTCAAGGGAGCTATGTCCAGAGCCTGGCTGGTACAGGGTCTGGGGTCTGAATCCACATCACATCATGGACTAGAGGCTAACACAGGAAGAGGCAGATCCAGAACAGAAGGAGCAGAAGCATTTTGGCAGGTTCAAACAAGGCAGGGATGACTCCATGATCTATC
The DNA here is from genome assembly GCA_004027025.1 of Myocastor coypus. Classification (NCBI taxonomy): domain Eukaryota; kingdom Metazoa; phylum Chordata; class Mammalia; order Rodentia; family Myocastoridae; genus Myocastor; species Myocastor coypus. The sequence continues at coordinate 24,234 of PVJA010004276.1, forward strand.
TGGAAGTTTGGTGTTGTTGTGGTTTATGTCTAGTTGTCCCCCTAAGCTTCATGCAGTCATGGGGCAGGGACTTCTTAAGTTTGAGACTTGACTCATGATCCACTGGGATTATGTTTTAGTACTGATGGGATTGAGTCTGAGTCCTTCTGGGATTATGGGTGTGTCCTAAGGTGGATAGGCTGAGGCAGAGAGCCTGAATGTAATATAAAGAGAGATAGAGAGACAGCTCTCTGCTGCCCTGGTTGGTCAGTTGCCTCTGTCACAATTGTTGCTGTTCCACCACCATGAACTGGATGCTCTCTGCCCTCTTCCACTCAGCCTTGGGCCAGCCAAATATGGACTGAAACCTCCATGAACTGTGATCTAAATAAACCTTTCCTTCCTTCATTTTGAGTGTCAGGTATTTGTCTCAGCAATGAGTAAAAAGTAACTAAGAAAGGTGTGCTTCCAAGGTCAGGAGGTGTGTTGTGGAGATGGCATGGCGAGGACCCAGTGTCCAATAGCAGCTGGAAAGTCACAGTGATGGGAATACTTACAGCATGGCAATGGGCAAAAGGGCAAAGCAGGGTCCCCTTGCTTTCCCAGATTTTTATCAGCTCATCACAAAGGGAAGAGGGCACGCAAGGTGCAGGGGGAGCCACAATGCCACCCGAGTCCTGCCTGCAGGAATTTGGAAGCTAGGATCCCACAGTGGAAACAGCAAGGATTTAAGTGTCAATAAAATCTCCCTGGCTGGCATCTAATGCTGCTATCTGCCAGTTTATACCTGGCTCTTAAAGATCTCCACTTGTGTGAAGTGGGGACAACAATGGCACTCACCTCTTGTGGTGAACCAGGCACCTTAAGTGCAGCCTCTAATCTTCAAGTGCCTTTCATCCAAGCAAAAAAACACCTGTTTGTTCAACCAGAATTTCTCAGACACTTGGTTGGCTCCATGTGCTGGGCCATGTGATACTGCAGAGACCTCCAGTTTACAGGAGGTGCAGGAGTCAGAGGGCCATCAGTGTGGGACAGAAACACAGCCTTTGTGTGACATCTCAAGGTGGCTCTGGCTATCCTTGCTCCTAGTATTCACAGCCTGAGTGACTGCTCCTTCCTCCTCAGGTGTTCTGTGTCACCTGGAGCACACCAAGGCACTGTGGTTGTGATTTCCTCCACTTGCATCATAAGGCCTTGCCCACGAGGGCAGCTGTGGGCACAGCCCAGCCTGCCCCAAGCCCTGGCTCTGGAGGGTCAGAATGCACCTCTCCTAGAACACTGCCTTTCACTGGTAGCCTCAGCTCAAAGAGCTGACCTTGATCTCCTCAAGGACACATGTTCCTACTAGCGGGTGCTCCAGTGGCTCTGGTCTGACCTGTGTCCCATATTTGCTCCCAAGCTGGGAGCAGAGTTGGCTTTGCGGGTGTAGGTCCAGCGAGAGCAACTAAACCAACCCAAGACATGGCTGAAGCAGCCAGTCCCTCATGGATCCCAGAGAGAAGCGGGCCGCCTTGCAGGCTGAGGGACAGGGTGCCGGTCAGCACACATGCTCAGCCTGGAGGTGGGAGCAAGAGAGGAGGCCCATGTGGGGAGGCATTGCGGACGCTGTGAACCTGGAAATGAGCTTAATAGTGGCTTCTCCAGCCTCAGGAGTGCCTTCCGCAGGTCTGGCTGCCTCATGGGACACCTGAGCCTCCTGTGTCCTGGGCCCTCCGGAGCTGCCCAGTTTGGGCCTAGATTTTTTGTAGCACATATAACATACACATCAGTCTAAGGGTTATGGCTGATGATGAGGAACCATAGGCTGAAATTATCCACAGTGTTCTGGGGAGGAGGAGGCCTTAGAAGTCACCTAGTTCAATTATGTCACTAAACGAGATAAATGAACAAAGGGATTTATTATTAAACAGCTTCAAGATATCAAAAAGTGGCCCACAGCACTATGGGAAAATATGAACTCTTGCATTTACAGTTCTCCACAGTCCCTTCCACTGTCAAGTGAAATATAAACTAGATTGACATTAGAGGCTGGGTAGTTATTATCCCCAGAACATATATTCAGTCGTGGCCAACTTTTTACAACTTGACATTTTCTTGTTTCGTCTCTCAACAGGTACCTCAGTGCTAGGTGTAGATGCCTGCGTGCAAGCCAAGTCCCTAGCTGCTTAGCCAATGCTTCTGTCCTGTATTATAAATAACATTAGCAGAAACAATATATACATGATTTTCCCATTTTTCCCTAGTCATTTCTTTTGGATACATTCCCAGAAGTGGAATTAATGAGACTGATACTCATGTGTGTGTAGTGGTGGCAAACCAGACTTTGAGCACATTGGTATCTTCTATTTCTATTACTTCTGGTCATCCAGAGTGGGCGACCCCTCCAGGTATCTGACGGGAGATGAAATATCTGCTTGACCTCAAGGACAGACCTCACCTTGCAAGAAGATGAAAGACTGAGCCAAGAGGAGCCTTCGGCACCACTTCATTACCAACCTACCGCATCTTAGTCATGTCATTCGCATTATTCTCACATCTACAACTCTTGTGGTACATATGTGCACACATGTGTGTGTGTGTCTGTGTCTATGTGTGTCTGTGTGTTGCACATATACTTACCCCACTTACGAGATGGGGAAAGACGGGCCACACAGCTGCCAAGTGCTAAAGATAGCTCTTCACTCAGATTCGCCAGACTCTCACGCTTGTGTTCTGTTCACTGCATGACGTTGTGGTGAAGTCAGCTCTGACTGTTGCTTGGTGTGCTACAGTGTGACTGCACTGGAGCCTTGGGTGGTGTGACCCGGGGCACCAGGTCCCAGTGAGTTGTCTGTCACAAGGATGTCATCGGGTTGGGCATGCCCAGGGCCACACAGCAGGCACCTGCCTGCTCACCCACACTGGCAGATCAACTTGGGCCTCCTTTCCCACAAGCCCTCAACTGGAATCTGAACTGGGCAGATCTGCTTGAGGCCTCTGAGGTCTCCAAGTAAGTTTGCTGAGCAGTTTTGCCAGACAGCCCATTTCCAGCTCGTTGTTTCGTCTATAGCTTTCATGTTTCCCACCTTGCAGCCTGACATTTCTGCTCCAAAAAGAGGCTGAAAATGGCCGTTGTTGCTCATTTCTTGAGGAAACAAAGTAACTGAGAATCAACTTATCATGGGACTCTTTTGCTGCCAAGGAAGGGCGTGTCCAATTCCCGAACCTCCATGCAGCCAGACTAAGCTGAGACCCCAACCTCCGTGCCACAGGAAGTCTGGACGGTAGCCTCCGCCAACTCTGAAGCATCTATTTCCTCCATGCTCAGGCTGGGGCAGCCCAAGGTCCTTCCCTATATGGAGGTTGTTTTTCTTTATTCAGGCTCAATTCCCAAAATAGGTGGTCAGGAAGGAGTGACACTTTACTCACTGAGGGAAGGGCGGCTTCCAAAAAGGACATAAGCATCCTGCCATCGCATTGGTGAAAGGGAAGGCGAGGAGACACTTGGCCAGTTTGGGATTGGGCATTCAGGTTGGAGCATGGCGTCTGGTGCTGTGGGCTCCAAGTGCGCTAATCTGCCGTGAGAGGGAGGGAGGAGGGGCTGCGTGCAGGTGCTCAGAGGCCTCAGAGGCTGAGGTTTGTCTGTCTCTGTTGTGGAGAGATCTTTAGAGAATACTAAAGTGAAATTCGCACTGACATCAAAATGAGCTATTTCGAAGTCTGCAACTCAGTGGCCTTTGCATGTCCATGCCCATTCAGTCTCAAAACATTTTCATGGTGCTAAAGATAAAATCCTGCAACCACTAAGTTCCTCCTTACTCTGCCCCCTCTCAAGCTGTGGCAACCACCAACCTGTTTTCTGTGTCTACTATTAATGATGCTGGCTACATTACATAAGCAGACCTGTATTGCATGTGACCTGTTCACGTTCAATTAGTGTGTCCCTGAGGTTCATTCATCTACGCCATGGCCTGAAGCAGTACTTTATTTTTTTAGGTGCTACATGATGTTCCATTACATGGATGGGTCACACTTAGTTCATCCATTCCTCCCTTAGTGGGCTTCACGTTGCTTCCACCCCTCAGCCAGTGTGGCTGGAGCTCTATTAATTTGGATATCTGTTTTCAGTTCTTTTGCAAATGTGCCAGATGTGGGCTTGCTGAATCAGATGGTAATTTTAAGTTTCACTTTTTGAGGAGCCACTTAACTGATTTCCACAAAGGCTGTGCCCTTCTTGACCCACCAGTGCACACCTTTAGACATTTGTCATTTTACTTCTTTCATCATGGCCAGCCTAGTGCATGTGAAGTGGTGTTTCGTTGTAGTTCAGATGTGCATTTCCTTAACAGTGAGTGATGTTGGCATCTTTGGTTACATTTATTAGCCATTTGTACATCTTTGGGGACATATCTATATAAGCCATTTGTCTAGTTATGCTTTTATTGGGTTAGAACTGTTTTTTATGTCAAATCTGGAAAGGGATGTGGGGATCTTTATTGTTGCTCAAATCCCTCACAGGCCAGGGTTGAGGAACCAAACATCAGAAAAGCACAGCAGCATCCTTAGGCTCACACAGTGGTGGTTGAGCTGGGACCAGATGTCGGATCTCCCAGATGTTGGCTGTGCATCCCACAGAGCATGCTCTTCACAGGTGTGACCCACGGCAGGTGCTCTAAGGAGATATTGAAGAAGTTGAATAATGGTCCTGCTGATTTGGCTCACTGGAGGCACAACTGATAGAAACACAGTAGGACCTTAAAAACAAGTTAAGAAATCCAATGTGGTAGTGCCTACTTATAATCCCAACACTCTGGGAGGCTGAAGAAGGAGGATCACAGGTGTGAACACAGTCTGGGCAGCTTAATGACTCAGCAAAACCCTGTCTTAAAATAAAATAAAAAAAATTAAAAAGGTCTTCAGATATAGTTCAGTGAGAAGGCCCTGGGTCCAATCCTCAGTACCTGTCTCCCTACTCCAAAAGCAAGCTCAGATCCATGGAGAGTTTAACCAGCCAAGTTCACACACTAGTAAGTCTCCACTGCCCATGTAGATGTAGACCTCTCCAGCACTTTCGCCCTCCTACTGTGCAGTTTCCCATATTTTCAATTTCATGCAAGTAGCTGGCTGGATAGTTGGCTGGGTGGGTATGTGGGTGGGTGGTAGGATGGGTTGATGCATTGGTGGATAGATGGCTGGCTGGCTAGATGAATGGTTGGATAGATGGTTGGATGATGGTTGGATGGATGGATGGATGGATAGATAGATTATTGGATGAATGGTTAGTTGGATGGATGCATGGATGAATGGATGGATGGATGGATGGATGAATGCATGGATAGACAGATGGATAGATGGATATACAAAGTACTTACCTATCCCACTCTCTCTTTCTCCTCAGTTTTCCTACCTAAATCTGCATTCCAGGACTAGTGCTTGTTGATAATGGAGCTGATAGCATATAGCTTCCCATCTGGGTATAGCCTTGTCTTTTGGGCAGTGGAATTATAGGTTCCTGCAAACATACACTTCTATGGGAGAGACTGGGGCATTTTTCCCTCTTGTCTTTAATGTTCACTTTCTCAGGAGTTCCAGATATATCACTATCTTCTGTCTCATCAGTGTCTTTCCATCAGTAAAAAATGCACTTGCTCTCTATGTTTGCAAACCTTTATTAGAACCCATCCCCTGGTGTCATACGACATTTTCCTCTCCTTTCCATCTGTAGACAGCTTCGTGATCAAATTATTCTCCTCAGCCCTGTTTATTCTTTAGTCGATCCTGTGGGCTTTGCCTCACCTTATATCCTGCAATCAGCACTCACCAAGGTAAACCATGTGTTTTCCATGCCATCAAGGCTTCTGAGACTTCATCTTTCTCATCCCTTCTCAGCATTTAAATTGCTGGCTGTGCCACCTTCAAACGCCTTTCTTCACATCCCCTGCATCTACTTGTCTAGATCCCTTCCCCCACACCCACACTGCTTTTCTTCAGCCTTCCTGCCAGATCCTTCTGTTTCCGTGCCTCACAGTTCCACTCTAGGCTCCCCTCAGGCCGTCAGCTCCCGCGTCGAGGCTACTGATCACCAGTCAGTTCCCCTCCCCACGTCAGAATCCAGGATCTCTCTTTGACAGCCCAGCCTAGAGAGTTAAGAGGGTCAAACTCCCCTGAGCTTTCAGTTTCCTCAAACGTGTCACTGAGACCGCAGACCCATTAGATCAAAGGTGAATCTTTGGTCCTCTGTTCCATATTTGCTTCTGTCCCTTGGCTTCTTTACCAGACATAAGTGCATCATTAGTGACTCTGAGCCCTCATGCTGCCTCTCATCCATTCTTGCTCTAGGCTCTCCCAATCCACATATCTGTGAATCCCAAAGCCAACTGAGTGGAGTAGGAAATCGATGTCTGAACTCCTACTTTGCAGGGTGAGTCAGGTGGTTTTGCTTAGTTTGCAGATAGCCAACTGCAAGGCTGCAAACAGCAACACCTCCAGGGAGCCTAATCCCTGCAGGGAGTGTTGTGCTAGGAGCAGAGCTCTGCGGATGGATAGTGTCTCAGCACCTCAGTGATTCATGCTCCCAGCACAAGGCTGCACCCCAGCCTCTTCTACTATGGCTTCTCCTCCAGCCAGATGCCCTTGTTGTCAGAGGGCTCTCATGGCAGATGCAGGCCACAGCAAGAAGAGGGAGCGCATGCCTTTCCAGGCTCAGTCTTGCTGTCTCCAGGCACCCATCTTGTTGAAATCCTGTGGCTGTCTGCATGATCCCAAAGGTGTGTGTGTGTGTGTGTGTGTGTGTGTGTGCGTGTGTGTGTGCGCATGCGTGTGTGCTGCATCAATAGGAAGCTCTGCTTTAGGCAGAGTGAATAGCTTTATAGGAAATTGTGTTATACTGAATTGATTCTCTAATACATCTGAGTAATTTGAGAAGGACGGCCTTCAGCAGTGCTGCTCCCTGGAGGCCTTAGATGCCATGTCCCTCTACTGTGATTTGAATGCTTCTTCCCTAAGTCCACCTGTTGGAACCTTGATTTCCACTATTAAGGGTACTGACAAGAGTGGGTTTTTTAGGAAGCAGTGAGATCACTACAGGATCAATGCTTTTCTCTTGGGATGTGGGGAGTCCTCTTTAGTGAGTCCTTTGCTGGGGACTCACCCTAGAGGGGGCAGTTAGGAGGCAGGGCTCCTCTCACCTGTGGCTCCTCCCACACACACCCCCTTCCTCTTAAGCCTTCTGCTTTGGGTTAAAACAGCACCAAGTCATGGGCAGATGTGGTCATCCAGCCATGGATGTCTGGACTCCAGAACTGCAAGCCAAGATAAACTGTACATGAGTTCACTCTCCTTTGCTAATAGCACAATACCACAGATGGGGTAAGTTGTAAAAGAGGTTTACTTTGGCTCACAGTTCTGGTCCCACATCATGGCCCACACGTGAGGGCTGCTGTCTTGCTGGCTGAATCCCAAGGCAGCACAGGGCATGACAGGGAGGGAAACAGAGACATGAGTGTCCTGGTCTCATTCCCTCTTCTCACAAAGCCACTGTATGCAATCCTGGAGCCCATCCCAATGACCTTGACTAATCCCAGGCACCTGTAAACACTACAGTTGGACTAAGATTCCTTCCTCTTAATCCTTCCCCTTGGGGATTAGATTGCAGAATGGACTTTCAGAGGTGACGACTCTTACACCATAGCAAATCTCATTACTTTGTAAATAACCCAGTCTTAGGCATTCTGATATAGCAATGGCAAAGGGACTAAGACGCTCTGTCCTGCCCTCACCCAACCTTGATATTCTGCCCAGTCAACAACGCCACTGTTTTCCCAGTGCTTACATTGGCTGTTATGTAAGCCTTTCTCTACCTCAGTCTCCTCATCTCTGAAATGAGAAAAATAGCGCAGAAACCAGCTAGGGCACAATTACTACTCACATTTTCTCTCTCCCTGGGATGCCCAAGTATGATAAGTTGTATGGTCTAAGCAACTGACGGAACTGCTGGAATGCTTCATCACGACTGTCTCGAGAGACAATTCACCCACCCCTGCACCCCTGGCTGGAACACCCCTTTTGTTTTACTCATTAGCATATGTAAATATCAACCCCTGTTCAAGTCTGCCCTACCTTCCTTTGTCTCCAGTTACCATCTGTTGAGGGTGGCCTCTCCTCTGACCAGTACCCTCCCCCAAACCTTTCATTGTGCACTGTCACCTGCTCCACTTCTGCAATGGCTCTTTCCAGGGAGCTTCCACAGCCAGTGACTGGCTGACTAAGGCTGTGGAAATTGTGCTCTTCTGACTCATGTGGGGCCACTGAAGCTCCCTCAACACTCCAGATCTGCAGGTGGGGTCACCCGAGGGCCCCACTGCACAGGGATTCTGCTTCCTTGGCCTCTCCCCAGACTTGTCTCCCTCCTGGCCTTATCGGTGGGTCACGTCCCAGGAGCACAGTTCAATGACCTCTGCCTGCACGTGGTTCTCCAGGGAGCTAAACCCTAAACACAGGCCATTATGGCTTGAATAGATGTTGCTCAAAGCCTCATCGACTCCCAGATGGGGCCTTGGGAAAGTGGATGCATCACGGGTATATGATGATATCAAGGTGCGTGATGCGGGGTTAGCTCACTCGTTGGGTCAGCATATCTCTGGGTTGGCCAAACAGATTTACTCTGGGTTTGGGAGACACCAACCCATAGGCTTGTACATTTCCCTTGGAATACAAGAGGAATACAAAAGGAATACAGGAAGCTGGCTGCCCTGCATTCTGCCCACTCTGCTAAGGACTGCTTCTCCTCTGCCATGCTATGCTGCCTTGGCACCAGCTGACTGGGCACTGCAGCTTCTACAAACTGCGAGCTCCTCCTTCAACTCATGGGTGTCGGGTAGTGTCCCAGCAGCAAGAAAACAACTGAGACGCCCGTGATGCTTGTCCTGTCCCTTTGCAGCATAGCAGTGAGTCACTGCAGGGCCAGGCTCCTGTTTTGCCACCTCGCCTCTGGGGTGTGGCACAGAGATTATATCTAATCCCCACTGTGAAGTCTGAAGAGGAAGAAGTCTTAATTCCCACAGAGTATATAGAAGAGGAAGTGATTCCTTTCGGGATTGATTGGGATTAAAGAAGGTCATGGGGATGGGGCCCCTGATTGGATATTGGGGCCTTTGTAAGGAGACACCAGGACATGTATATGTGTGCTCCCAGCCCTTATAACATTTTTATTTTGAGATAGGATCTTGTTAAGCTGCTAAACTATTGAACTAAGCTTGAAGTTCAGATCTTCCTGCCTCAGCCTCCTAGAAGCTGACATTACAGCTGTGAGCCATCATGCTAGGCAAGACTGTTGATATATTTCACATCGTGCTGCTTTTAATGATTTCTTTTCCTGTCTCTCTGTCTGAAGCAGGAACTCCACTTTTTCATTTTGCACTGGACTCTGCAAAGATGCTGCCAACCCTGAGGGTGAAATCTGACTGTGAAGAGGTTTCCAGAGTCTCTGAACCCCAGCGGACCAAATGGGGACCCCTGAGAGAGGGTCAAAGGAGTCAGATTTCATGCAGAGGGCAGAAATCCTTTAAGGAGAAGCAATCCCATCTGCAGCCGATGACTTCGCAAGACCTAAGCAGCCACCAGGGAGAACCTGTGGGAGACACAGCCGCAAAATTCCTATTCCAAGTGCAAACGATTCCTCAGGCTTTGTTCAGGGCTAAAGGCCCTGCGTGCCCTGACAGACCTCTGGGACAGATTATTCCAACATTCCGAGCTCTCCAGATTTTAGGAAGAAAATACCATGCACATACCATACGTCACAGGACACCCTGAATTAAACCTGCCACTGTTTTTGCAGCAAACCCTATGCAGATGACAAATATGCCACGAAGAGCTTCCTGTCCACATCTGGGTTTGTTGGAAATGAACTCAGGGTGGACTCAGCCATCCCTCCACCTATAGGAAGTATTTAGAGTTCTGAATTTGGCCACTGGTGTTGCAGATAAGGGTTGTAGGCCTGAGTGTGAACTTTCACAGTGTTTTGTGGATGTGGAGAACAAATGGCCAACTGGGTGTAAATGGAAGCACAGGATGCATCTCTGAAGGTCGTGACTGAGAGAGGAACCTGCACTTAAACCATGACTTCCTGTGGGGAACTTGCCAGGCTCTGCCATCTCTCTGACACGGTGACTCCTTGCAGCCTGGGACTTTCACTGCTTGCAGGTGAGGAAAATGAGGCTCCCACCCAGCCAGCACCATCTGCTTGGCAAACACTGGGACCTGCACAGAAGTCCAGGGTTTGGGATTTCAAACTCAAATGTCAGCCTTTTCTGTAAACTGAGAATCTCTGCATGGTGCCTGGGAGACACCTGAGGCAGTGCTATTATTCAACAGGAGGCCCCTCTCCCAGGAGGTGAGTGCTGAGACCCTGCACTATAGTGCGTAGTATAGCATATAAGCAAACTAAGCCACCTGCCTTTAGGGGCTGCTCCAGCTCCTCAACCAGACATGTCTAGATTGTCCCATAGGGCAGCACCTGTAAAGCAGGTACCTGGCAGAACAGGAGCCCCTAGAACGATCCTCTGTGCCAGACCTCAGACTCACGCTACTGAAACTGTACCTTAGTTAATTTCTCAACACTGGGACATAATACTCAACACCTGGAACTTAAAGGAGGAGAAGTTTTATCCTGGTTTATAGTATGTAGAGGGCTCAGCCCATAGCCAGCTGGCTCCAAGGTGGGCATGGCATGGCAGAGGAGAAACCGCTTGTGGTGTGGCAGCAGAAAGCAGAGCCATCAAGAGAGGGGTGGACCAGTGACCACACGCCAGTAACCCACGCCTTCCAACAGGAAGATCACTTTTCAGTCTTGCTTGCTATTGCCTTATCAGTGGACGAATCCATGGGAGGATATCACATGTAATCCTGTGGATTCCCTAAAGCCCCATTCATTAGGGCACAAAGCTTGGAGGGACATCTAAAGATAAATCATACCAAACAGTGAGCTTTGAATGTGCTGCTCATTAAGGGCTTGCATAGAGACCCATTGATCTTGACTTTGCCCCTGTTGGCCAAGAATAATGTGCTTCCTGCTCCCAATAATTTCCCATGAGTGTCCAGCTAAGACAAAGCCAGCCAGCCCTGAGCAGCCACACACCATTACATCTCACTCTTGTCCCAGAGCTAAATTCCCCCAGAGTAGACTGTGAAGCTACCTGGACCTTCCTGGCATCAGAATCACCATTGCTGTATCGGATATGAGATAGAGAAAGTTTGGGGGCCACTGCAAATACTTTAATAGGAGGAATCTGCTCCTTCAAACTAGGGTGTGCAGCCTCAAATTGAGACTTGCCACAGGCAGGAACTGATGCTCTGGGTTCTTCCACTGGAGACAGCTTGATAGACCAAAGTGAGCTACAACGATTGCCACTCCTCTGCAGCCTCGTCTCTTCCCCGTTTGGGGATGTCTAGTATGTTTTCAGCCCCCTGCTTTCTGTCTCCTGCCTTGGCCTGGCAGGATCACCCCTAGCTTGGCCACTGTACTTTGTGAGCTGTTGCTCCCTGTTCTGCTGTTGAGATTTCATGAACAGCAGCCCCTTCTGGCACACTCGGTTCCTGAGGGCTTGCTTCCACAATGATCTGATAATGTTACTGAACATAGGGAAATTGTCCATATTGCCTCGCTGGATCTTGAGTTATTCTGCAGGCACAGGTAGCCTGGTGGTGCAGAAACCTCCTCGGCCCTTCACTCTCCACCACCATAAATCAGTGGGTCCCCCATAGACCAGGACTCGGGACCCACAGCAGTACTTGCTGAGGAGTCTGCTGCAGACTTGAGAGCTTCTCTTTCTCTAAAAGATGAGGAAATGTGGATCAAGGGGAACACTTACCGAGGGAAATCTCAGGCCCTGCCATCGCCAAAAGGGAGTGGGTTTCTTTGCTGTGTAGGGCCCAAGAAATGATCTGAGTCACTTTTAAGTCATTTTGGAAACATCTGCTGCATGTAAGTCTCCTGCTTCTCCACTCTCTGCTCTGTTAATTCTATAATTGTATAGAGAGAATATTGGATGAAATAGTGTAACCACTGGAAATTCCTCAACATCTCAATCCTATTTTGTTGTGATACAAGCCATACCAGGCTCCAGCTCCTTTTTATCTTCACCCCTGTAGATGACACCAAGATATCCGGTATGGCGCATGTCCTTTTGTGTCGGACCTCCAAAATCTCAGTGGTCAGATGTACTTGCAATCAACTTTATTTGGTATAATTTATACACAGTAAGAGCATGGAATGATGAATTTTGACAAATAAACTTCCATGTGACCACAACCCTCACTAAGCCAAGATCTCTGTCACATCTCAAATGCTTCCCTTATGTTCCTTGTCAGTCAATACTGCACCTCAACAGATCCCGACTAACACTGATCTCATTTCTGTCACTATAACTGTCACGTGTTTAGAACTCTTATGAGGACAACCATTTGATATACCCCCTTTCTCACCTGACTTCTTTCCTCCAAGATGTTGTTGAGATGCTTCCCTGTTGTGTGTGCCCGAGGCTGACTCCTCTTGGCTTCTGAGCATTAATCCCTTGGGTGGCTATGTTCTATTTTGTTCATCCATTCACCTGGTGAGGTGCCTTGGGGGTGCTTCTCTTGTTTGGCTTTCTTTTTCTTTATGTATTAAGCACAGGGTCTACAGGTTTCACTGCACAGATAGGACTTGTAGTCATTTTCCTGTTTTCAGCCTCCCAGGCACTGGGATTACAGGCACCCACCACAATGCCCAGTCTCAATCACTGTCTCAGCATGCCCCAGGGGCAGGGTCAGCACAACAACCAGAGATTGAACCCTGGTCCCTGTGTCTGCCTAAGCAGGCACTTTAGTCCACTGGGCTATTTGGCCAGCCCTTATATTTTGGCTTTCTATGAGGAAACCTTGTAGGAACATTTGTGTATAATTTTTGCCATGTTTGTACATATGTTCTTATTTCTCTTGCACAGAAACCTGGAAGTATGATGGCTGGGTGACATGCTAAGTATAGTCAGGCCCTTGGTATCTGGGGTGAATAAATCAACATCAAAATATTGATATTCCAGGGCCTTGAATCAGTATCCAAATCCTTGTATACTTAAGTCTATTTTATACCATGGCGTAGTGTTTGCATATAGACCATGAACAACCTTCCATACATCCCTGGGTTGCTCAGAACACCTACTGCAGGCAAATGCTAACAACACCTGAACTGGGGAGGTTCTCTGGAGGTAGGTGCATTGTTTAAGCAATAATCACAAGGGTGAAAATCAACGTATGCTCAGTACAGATGTAGCTATTTTTCCCCAGATAAAGTGGGGATGAAGTTTTATCTCACTGTTGTTTCACTTTGTGTTTCTCAGCTGACTAATTATGCTGCATTCTTTTTGTGAACTTACAGGCCATCTACACAGCATCTGTTCTGAAGTCACTGTTCAAGTCTTTGTTTTCATTTTAAATTGGGTTGTTAATCTTTTTTCATTTAGAGTTCTAGGAGTTCTTCACACACTCTGTACACAAATGCTTTGCAAGACATATATACGAGAGTGATAAAAATGCAACAAATGTTTAAATAAAAATAGTGCAGTGATATGCATGTTATCGTGCTTCCACTTGCTTTGAGCCCTCTTCTATCATTCTTGCCACTTGCCACAAAAGAGAAGTGAATGTCCTTTGTATGTGGCTGCCTTTATGTCCTGAGCCCATTCAAATGACAACTTATGACTCTTTCTGTCAAATAAAATATTACAGTGTTGCCAGGCCTGGTGGTTTATGCCTGCAATCTCTGCATTCAGGAGGCTTAGGCTTGCTATGATGATCACTGTGAGCTCAAGGCCAACCTGAAACATAGCAAGACCCTGTCTCAAAAAAATAATAATAATTTCAGTGTGTCCTCTCCACCTTCATCACTGGCACTGGATTGGGCACCCTGTGGCTTCTGGCTCTTCTACAAAGTTAAGATGGCCATGAAAGGTCAACATTTTGAGTTGAATCAAGGTGTCAAGCTGGCCACAGCAGTGCATAACACCCAGGAAAGGGGATTTCTAGAACTGTTCCAGAAAGTGGAAGGACACTTTTGTGTCCAAAGTGAGGGGCATTCATGGCGATGTGTCTTTCACTACAAATTTTTTAAATTCCACACTGCATATTGTGACCATGTTTCCAATTGCCACTGTCTTGCAGTTTGAAGCCTGCTTTCTTGTTTTCTTAATAGCACCTTCTGGAGAGCAGAAGTTTGGGATCTCTATGAAACCCAACTCAGTCTTTTGTGGTGAGAGCTTTGGGTTTTAATTTTTTGCCTACAGGACATTTCTAGAAATTTTAGGGTTTGGAATTTTTGATCTGTAGTCAACTCATTCAAATAAATTTCATGCATGGTGTGGGAGAGAGGGTGAAGGGCTTTCTTCGCCATTTAGACATCTCGTTGTTCCAGCGCCACTGTTCTAAAAGACTCTTCCCTTCTCTCTGTCTTTGTACGGGCATCTTTGCTCAATATTCATTCCCTGTGTTTAGTGGTTGTCCATGGATTTAGTTTCCTGGGGTTGCTGTGCCAAATTATTATACATAGAGTAGCTCATAACAGCAAAAACTCAGGTTCACGTATGTCTAGAACCCCAAATCAATCTGCTGGCAGGGCTGCCATACTAAAGAAGACACTAAAGAATCCTGCTTGTTGTCACTCACCTCCAGTAGGCCCAGGCCTTTCTTGGCTTGTGGCTGCAGGACCCCAGTGTGCTCTGCCTTTGTGTGTCCTTCTCTCCTGTGTCTTTGTGCCCATTTATCTTCTGTAAAAGCCAGGTTTTAGATTTAGGACCTACCGTAATTTCAGGATCCACTCTCTACCTACAGCAATTACTTGGGCTAAGACCCTATTTATAAAGATATACGATTTTAGAGGGAGATGCATTTTTGGAGAGGGCTACTATTCGACACACTGCATGTGTTATATCCTGTTGATCTATTTAATGGGTTTGGTAGGGCTGGGGTTTAACCTAAAGCCTTCAGTGTGCTGTGAAAACACTCTACTGCTGAGCTACTTTTCACCCTAAAGCCAATGCCACCACTGCGATCAGCGATAGCTTGTCTTAATATCAGGGAGTGCAAGTCCTCCAACTTTGTTCATTTTAGAAAATGTGTAGTCTACTCCATGGCATAGACATATTAATATAAAATTGAGGTCAAGTTTGTCAATTTCTCTAAAATATACTGTTGGGATATTGTTAGTATACTGAGCTAAAGCTATAGAATAGTTTTGGGTTAACAGACACCTTAATGATACTGTCTTCTCATCCATAGTACTATCTTCTTATACATTTTTGTCTAACTTTTTTCAATGAAGTTTTGCAGCCTTCCATGTATAAAGCCTTGTGTACATTTTGCTGCATTTGTTCCTAAGTATGCATGAATGCTGTTATAATAATATTGTACTAAAATTTTATTTTCTATTTATTCAACGTTAGAATATTGAAATAAAATAGATTTTCAGATATCAACCTTCTATTCTGTGGCATTTCTGAACTTACTTTTTCTGTTAGATGTTAAGTAAAGTCCTTAGACTCTTTTATATATAATCACATCATTTGTGAATAGAGACCATTTTGCATCTATATTTTCAGTCTTTATGCTTGCCTGTCTTTTTGTACTCATTAAAACCTCCAGTAAAATGTGGAGTAGAATTTGGCAAAGTGGAAATCCTTGATTTATTCTAGGGTTTTTTTTTATTCCAGATTTTGGGATGTTAGCCTTTCATTACTAAGTCTGATTTTAGTTGTAGACTTTGCATAGATGGCTTGAGGAAGATTTCTTGTCTGTGTTTCTTTCTTTCTTCCTTCCTTCCTTCCTTCCTTCCTTCCTTCCTTCCTTTTTTTCTTTCTTTCTTTCTCTCTGTCTCTCTCTCTCTGTCTCTCTCTCTCTCTGTCTCTCTCTCTCTGTCTCTCTCTCTGTCTCTCTCTCTCTCTCTCTCTCTCTCTTTCTTTCATTATGGCCGGCTCAGCCTGCCTTGTAGATGGGACTGGTGCAGCATGTGGTGCCAGGGATCAAACCTTGGTCCCTGCAGTTGCCCAAGCTTGCCGAAGCATGTGCTTTAGACTGCTGAGCCAACTCGCCAGCTCCTCATTCTTAGGTTTCTGATAAGCATTTTTAAATTACAAAAAAGTAATTTTGTCAGGGTGAAATTTGTCAA
Organism: Myocastor coypus; assembly: GCA_004027025.1. Lineage (NCBI taxonomy): Eukaryota > Metazoa > Chordata > Mammalia > Rodentia > Myocastoridae > Myocastor > Myocastor coypus. The sequence continues at coordinate 40,384 of PVJA010004276.1, forward strand.
AAGCTTTACCTGCATCTCTTAAGGTGATCACCTCTTACTAGGCAGGTACTTCAGTCATGTATATAGTTTAATGGCACAAGTGCCTACCTGGCAAGTACAAGGCCCTGAGTTCAATTCCTGGTACAAAAAAAAAAAAAAAAGTAAAATAAAAATAATTTTATTGAAGTATATTTTACTTATCATAAAACAGATCCCTTAAAAGTATACAATTAGGTGATATTTTTCAGTGTGCTGGCTGGTTTTAGAATATCTTTGTTGCCCAAATAAGGCCCCTTGTACCCACCTCAATTTACTCTTGTCCTATTCTACATTCTTTTTTTTCTTTTTTTTAGAATTTATTTTATTTTATTTTATTTTTTTTCTTGTTTCAGAACTTTTGTTTGTTTGTTTATTTATTTTTACGGCTGGCTCAGCCTGCCCTGAGGGCAGGGCTGGCACAGCACGTGGTACCGGAGATTGAACCTCGGTCCCTGCAGCCACCTAAGCTTTCCTAAGCGGGCGCTTTAGACCACTGAGCCATCCTGCCAGGACCCTTATTCTACATTCTTAGGCAACAACTAATCGAAATTTTTTTGTCTTGTGCAGACTTTTTATCTGTAAGTAAATCCTACAGTATGTGTGTATCAGTCAGGTTTTACTAGAGGAACAGATATAATACAGGGAATGGATATAACACAAGATGTATAAGTGAATACAAAATTATAAGCTTGGCTTATGACGGTCAGCCACAGAGTCGAATGGGAAAGCACAGGGCACAGGGCAACTGCACATCCAAGACTCAAAGATGCAGTCTCAAGGTCTGAAGCTCACTGCAGCACTCCTTGCAAGTCTCTGTGAGTCAGCTGATGGGTCTGCAGCAGAAGGCTGAAGGATCCAAGCAGAGGCCACCAAGTCTGAGCTAGGAGATAAAGTCCAAGCTGACTACAAAGACTAAAGTTCCTCTGACTATGAAGTAGAACACCAGATCTTTCCTCAACCCCTTCATAGGCCCTTTTCATGCTGAGTTACTCTGGGGTGGGTCCTGCACACCCTAGGGCGGGCCCTCCCTCCCCATGGGGCAGAGCCCCCACGGCCTGGGCTGTGGAACCACTTAGATGATTCAGCCAAGTTGGCACAATGTATGGACCACCACAATGTGTCTCTCACAACTGCTTCCTTCAATTAGCATACATACTATTTTCAAGGTGAGGCATGTGGCGATTGTCCCTTTGTCACTGTCAAATACTATGCCTTCTCTATTTACCACTTGGTGGACATTTAGGCTGTTTTCAAGATTTGACTTTATGCATAATGCTATTCTGAATGTTCGGTGAAAAGTTTTTGTAAACATGTGGTTTCCTTGGCGTTGGACAGAAAATTGCTGGGCCATGAGATAGTTCTGTTTAGCTTTTTGTGAAACTACACAACTATTCTTCAGTGTGCCTTTGCTGATTTTTAAATATTAAATCACACTTGATTTTCTAGAGTAAGACCCACTTGGTCAGGATGTGATACACTCCTTTAGGTGTTATTGAATCATTGTGTTAACTTTTAATTCCACATGGCCCTGTAGTCATAAGCAATATTGGTTTGTACTCTTTTTTCTGGAAATGTTTATGTTTATTTTGAACCAAGGGCAACATTAAGCTCATAAAACAAGTTGAGAAATATTCCTCCTTCCTCAAAGTTGTGGAAAAGTTTATGCAATATTGATCTCATTTATTTCTTTAACTATTTAGAAGAACTCGCCCCTGAAACCATTGTCCTGGAGTTTTCTTTGTGAAAAGGTTTTTGGAACTGTTCTTAATTCTGTGACATTGAACCCTTTGGGTAACCTATGTCTGCATAAGCCAGTTTTGACAAATCGTGATTTGTGAATTATTGAATTAGTTAGCATTAAGGCTTTCACAGGATTCCCTTTACTGCTCTTTGAACGTGGGTGGCATCATTTGACTTCAGGGGGCTATTTCTGCCCTCCAACACCACCTGAAAACATCCTAAGGACTTGTGAGGACCTCAAACCTGTGTCCCCCCACTGCTCCACATAGCTCCTTCCTCCCAGAAGCACTAGCCCACAGATGAGGTCATTTCCATTTCCTTTAAGGCTGGCTTTTGCCTCCTCAGACAGGGGAATTACAAGCTCTGCTCAGACTCCAGCTTGTGACGTCACAGCTGGGAAGCTGTCCTCCTAGAAGCCTGGGTTCTAATGAGGCACATCCGGTGAGTTTCCCTACTTTCACAGTTGGCGCTGTCGCCCTGCTCTTTGTCCAGGCTGGGAATGTGGGGGCCTCATGCATTTTGTCTACTTCAGTGGCTGGTTAGCGTGGGTGGGCTAGCTGGGCACAGTGACTTTATCCCGGCCAGAAAGCAAAATCCATTTTTCAACATTAACCTTTTGTCCTCAATCTCGGAAAGTGCTTTTATGCAGCTGTAATTGTTTATCTTCCTTCTCTTGTAGGATGTGCCATATTTTATTGAATTATTCCTATAATGACATTCTGCTGTGATTTCTGTTTTCAGGAATTAGCTGTCTTGGGCAGCAATGAACTTGTTTGTGCACAAAGCCTGATTTTTGTTTGGTTATTGCTACAGGATGAATTCCTCAGTGTGAAATTCATGAATCCAAATCCAAATTAGATAGAGGTCCTTGACTCATTCTGCGCGTCACTGTATTACATACTGCCTAGTTACCTTTCTTCAACATCACTGCTTAAAGTTGAAATCAAGAATTAATGTTATTTTTTCCTATTTCATTCATTTTATACTGAAAGTTTAGTGAACTTCTTTTTCACAAATTTTGCTGCATTCCTTAAGAATATAAGTTTAGCTTGTATAGCAGTCTCTATGATTCTTGTTTCCTACCACCTTGTTTAAACTATGCCTATCTTTGTTGTATTTTCTCTTAATAAATGTAATGCCTTTTGGGGACTCTGAGCATCCTGACTGTACTTATCTCAAAGCTTTTTAAAAATCCAGCGTGAAAGCCGGGCATGGTGGCTCAGGCCTATAATCCCAGCACTTGGGAGGCTGAGGCAGGAGAATCATGTGAGTTCAAGACCAGCCTGAGCTACAAAAGAGAGCTCAAGGCCAGCCTGAACTGGATAGCTAGACCTTGTCTCAAAAAGACAAAAAGAAGAAAAAAAAAAAAAAATTCCACAGTGAAAGCTCTTGTTCCTTAGTGTCTTGACTCTTGGTTCATATTGATTTTTCACATAGTAGTGAGCTTTCATGTGCAAACTCAAGGCACATTTGGGGCTTGTTCTTCTGGGGTTTGGTTTGTCTGTTGCATTGGGTTTACTTACTCTTCATGCAGCTTTTCCATTGCTTCTGCCTGGTTCTATGGCTGAGCTCAATGTGTTCTTAAAATGATGTCTTGGCTGTCTTCAGAGGAAACTGAGTGAACTGCATATCGCAACTCCACCCTGACTGGAGTTCAGCCCCAGGCCTCCTCCCCTGGGGCAGTTAGCGCACTCAGTGAGGTTTGTTTGCACAGCCTGGAACAAAGTGAATTCATGCCTGTGCTGCCCTTTTGTGCCGCTGTGGAATGGCTCAAGTCCACTGAATGCCACAAATGTTTCCTGTGGTCTTCTCTACTTGGTTGGTGGGACTATGGACTAAAATCCAACAAGGGAACATTCTTAGGGCAGTCTAATCGCACCTAATAAGGGAAGGCAATAGTCACTCGACTAAGCTTCCCAAAATGGCACTTTGAAAATCTCTGGTGACCTTCAGAAACCTCCTATGGGACACTTTGGAATCCTGCACCTCCCTGGGCTGACTTGCATCCTTCATTTAACCTCATGGTGCCTCTGCTCCTGGCTCCACAGCTCTGCATGGGCTGGAGGGTTTTGCCTGTGACTAGGAAGGAGGCTGCTGAATATTCTGGTCTGGGGGTCAGGGCAGTAGTATAGACTCAAGACATGGATTTAGTGGTCCTAACACTAGCGGTTTGCTGGGTCTGTAATAATACAGTGATGAGGCTGGGGAGATAGCTCAGAAGAATAAGGGCTTGCCTGGCAAACATAAGGACCTGTGTTCAATCCCCGGTTCCAGAAAAAAAAAAAAAAAAAAAAAATACAGTGGCACTGACTGGCTGGCTTATGGAGACATTTATTTTCTCAGGGTTCTAGAGTCTAGGAGCCCAAATCAGGGCACCAGGGGGTTGGCATCCCTAGAAGCCTCTGTCCTCAGTCTGCCTTGTTTATATGGTTGACCCTCTGTGCACACAGCACTGAGCTCTCTGTTCTAGAGGCTTCTCTTACAAAATGTCTGGCCAGACTGAACTATAGCCTCTCTTAAATGCTTCATTTTAGTCATGTTTTGAAAAGGCCTTGTCTCCAAGCAGCCATGCTTTGAGGTTTGGGGAGTCAGGACTGTGAAACAAGTTAGGGGAAGAACCAGCCTAGTGGCCAGCAGTGACACAGGTACACCTCACGGTGGCCACTCTTCTCACTTGTTCAGATGGCAAAACAAGTAGGGTTTTGCATCAAGCTTCCCTTTTGGGGCAACTTCTGGGGCAGACTCAGGCTGGTCAGAGCTCACAGAACGTCCTCTGTCACAGAAAATCAACTGCAAGTGCCCAGTGGGCCACTGGTGCTCAGCCTCAGCCTTGGGGACACATCAGAAGTGGCAGTGGCCATGGAGACCCAAGAAGGACCACTGCCTAGTGTGTCCATCCCTTGTAGACCTTGTGTTGCTGGGTTTGCATAATTTCCTTTCCTTTCCTTTCCTTTCCTTTTTTTTTTTTTTTTTTTTTGTAGAACTGGGGATCGAACTCAGGACCTTGCACTTGCCAGACAGGCACTTATGTCCCTGAGCTACCTCCCCCACCCCCATAGTTTCAAAGGAAGCCACAAATATACATTTTTAATATATGTCATCTCCAGTGTAGCCCACTGGCTTAACCATTGTGAAACCATGTGACATTCAAATGAAGCACATGTAATCCCAGAACTTGGGAGGCTGAGGCAGGAGGATCGGTGCGAGTTCGAGACCAGCCTGGGCTACAAAAGTGAGCTCAAGGCTAGCCTGAACTGCACAGCGAGACCCTGTCTCAAAAAGACAAAAAACAAAACAAAACAAAAAAACAAATAAAGCACATGTCCAAACTGTCATGGGAGGGTGAGGCAGAGTCTAACCTGAGACACGGGAGAGCAGAGGTGGTACTGCAGGTAGGAGCCATGTGACCAGCATGGACATAGCTAGAGCAGTGCTGGCTTCTATGCTTCAGCTGGAGCTGACTTCTGGCCCCTCGGGAAGACACCACAAGCACGACTGGGTGCCGAGCCATCACAGGAAAGGTGAATGAGTAACTTTACAGGGGGAAACCAAGGCAATGTGGCTGATGCTAGAGGAAGCGGCAGGTTTCCCTTGGGAAGGTTGTCCTCTGAGCCCACGCCTCTGGACCTACTCTCCAGGAAACCTGGAGAGCAGAGAGACCTACCATCACAAGGAGGGGCTCAGTCACATCCAGAATTCAGGAAGTCCTACAGGACAAATAATGGCTTGGTTTTGTTTGGAGTAAAAAGGAGAGGAGAGACAGCGACCTGCTAAAAGAGATTTAAAAGCCACATCCTCCCAAAGGTATATGTGGACCATAGTTAGATCCTGCCTTTAACAATGCTGTTGACACAGGGAGGGAAATTTGGACTTTGGACTAAGGAAGTCTTTTTAATCTCATTACACATGATAATGATCTTGCAGTGCCTTTTAAGTTTAATTTAATTTTTTTCCACACTGGGGCCTGAACCCAGGAATTCTGCCACTGAGCTGGGCCTTATCTGCTGGGGATATAAAGTGAAGCGTTTATGGGTGGGTTGATAAGATAGCCACAAGTGGAAAGGAAAGCAGGGAAGAGCAGGCAAGCGAATTAAGATTAGCCCCAAATGTCCTTGACTGCTGACCACGGCGATGGGCGCATGGACCGTGGTGTCGCTGTCATTCTCCACTCTCATGTGTCATCAGAGCTTTGCTAACCTGAAAACCCCAAGCCCACATCCCAAAGGCTCGGATCTACTGCTTTTGGAGGGCTGAGATGGCGCCACATGCAGAAAATTAGCCACCTGACCTCTCGTGACTAAAGCCGTTGTGTAAATTGCCACAGGTGATGTGTGCGAGGTTGTATGAAACACACGTCACAGTTCCATGTGTGCACTTGGCACTCCTCTCATGCATGCCACTTTGAATATGCAAATATTCCAACCTGAAAAGAAAAAATACCTGAAATCCGGAACACTTCTGATCCCACACCTTTTGGGTAATGGACATTTACTTTCAGCATCCTGAAATTAATACTAATAATCCTCATACACAACTTAGGCAAAGCCCGGGCAGAGCAAGAGGCCCCTGCACAGAGAAAGCAAAGCTGGGGCCCTCAGGCGGCTCTACCCTGGCTGTGCAGCTGTGAATGGCCTTCCCTTCCCTGTTTCTTCTCTTAGTAGATAGGGGGCACATGCTTGCTAGACAGCAGGGCAAGACCAGAACTTGAGTCAAAAAAAAAAAAAAAAAAGAGAGAGAGAGAGAGAGATTAAAGAAGATGTCACTCTCACCGACAAAGACCCCCTCTGAGACTTTTCTAGCACCAAGCTTCTCTGGGCTTCTCGAGCTCAGAGCAGAGCAGGACCATGTTGAGGCAGGGGCCTCCTGTTTGCCAGCTCTGTGCTGCTACAGGATGACAGGTGAGCTTGTGGTGTCCCAAGTATGACGCTAACTATTTATCTACGTCATGTACGATGCTGATATTTTGTCATTTGGGGCATTGATTTGGATCTTAAAGGTGTTACATTAAAGAGAGAGAGGAAGAGAGACAGGCGAGAGAGAGAGACAGACAGAGACAGAGAGACAGAGACAGACAGACAGAGAGAGAGAGTTTTGATTTCTACAACCTGATTACTTCCAAAAGGCAGCTTTTGGCACCTCCCTCAGCCTCACCAGTTCCCAGTATGCACCCTAAACCACACAAGTAGCTCTTACTGTGTGGAACAGCCCCAGCCTCCTTCAGCACCTTGTGAGCACAGTGAGACAAAGCAAGACAAAGACAGTTCCTTAGCAAGGAGAACACCAGGACCCGATCGGAGGAAGATGTTCACTCCTCCTGGGAGTAGCTGACACAGAGGACTCCTGGCTTGGCAAATGTGGGGCGGAGCTTGTGAGTCTCGCCCTTCTCCAGCTCTGTGTCCAATTATGGGAGAAAACACGGGCAGACCGCTGCCGGCCATGCCTCTGGCCAGTGGAATCAGAGTTATGCAAGACAGCCTGGGCACGGGTGCTCTCTTCCTTCCAAAAATCAGAAACTAACCTGGGCTGTGTAGATAACTGGTGTGGATTCACAGGGGCATGAGGGGCTGAGTGGGGCTCCATGGAGGCTCTGGCTCTGGGGTCTCTCTCCCACACTGCCAGGTCCCAGAGCAGAATGATGCCAGTGTTCGCAAAGGGCCACCAGGAGCCAGGTGGTTCTCAGGGCCCTGTGGGGGCACAGAAGGGGCTGCTGGAGCTGCACTGGACAGCCCAAGCAATGGGTCCAAGGCCCCATTGGGTCTCTTGTCTTCTTACTGTTCTTGGCCTGGCGACTGGCACCTTGCCTCTCTTCAGTTTACCCCTCCCATCTATCCCTCCACCACAGGAAAAGCCAATTTTCTAGGCCTTGGATCTGGTTGCACCAGTGCCCTGCCAGGCCGCAGCCACCCCTTCTGGGAAATGTGCTGATCCCAAGATCAGGTGCAGCCAGGGCAGCTGTGAGTGCTGGAAACAGCTCGTGCCAATGCCTTCTTTATTAAAGAAAGCCCATCTCCATTTGCCTTTGCCTTCCCATCCCTGGGACATGATTCCCAACACACATGGCATAAAGGAGGACAGATTCAATGTAGCAACATGTGAAGCAGCTGTGCCTGAGCCTGCTGCAGTCCAGCCTGATGACGTGCCGCTGTCCACCTCTGTCCCCCGTCTGAGCTCCTGAGAGGCCCTGTCTCCTCACCACCCCCATGGTCTTTGCATCCCAAGGGAGGAGGTTGTGGTCATTACTGTGGACACAGGGCTAATGCAGCAGGGGAGGGAGAGGCTGGGCTTAGCACATTGGGCCACGGTGGAGGTGGCAGCGGTTCACCTCAGAGGGGCTCAGCCCCAGGTGTAGCTGTCTGGCCTCATCTCATGTCATCAGCCAGGACCAGTGTGGCCTCACCAGTTTCAAGGACCAGTTGTGCCCATCAGAGGAACCTGGGAAAGAGGAGCCTACCTCCTGAGAGCACTGGAAGGGTCCTCTGTGCCCCCCTCCTTAAGGAGTGGCTGAAGCTGGAAATCAATGACACGTGCATGCAGGGCTCACACAAACCCGCCCTGGGGACACAGAGAGCTCCTCGAGGCAGGTGGATGAGCTGCCCCAGGTTGCAAGCCAGTCGCCAGGCAGAGAGGTTGAAATTGACATCAACCTCCGGCAAGTACAAATAAATGGTCTGCAGTCCTTGGCCAGCTCCTGTCCTCCCCTCTGGGGAGAGGGCTTTGCCTGACCCCAGCTTTTGTCTCTCGCCTTCATTTCTTTATCCTCTTGCCATCTTCTCCTGGGAGCATCAAGAGCTGGCCAGTTTGTGGCACGCCTCAGCTGTTCGGAGCAGCTCCACTGCCACTGTGCTCCAGCTAAGCTGGAGCTGAGCAGGTCCTCTGCCTGGGTACAGCATGGTCCAAGCAGAACACAAATGGCTTGGGGGCTTTCTCCTCTATCCTCCTCTCCCTTTTCTTTTTCTCCCTCTCCCCATCCCTCACATATGGGTGACAGCTATACATCAGGTCAGTGGCAAGTGCTGAAGATTCAAGACCAGACCCTGAATACAGAACAAGAGGCCCTGACCTCCTGGAGCTGATGGGGTCAAAGGACAGACCAGAGTGCAGAGAGAAGAGGCTGGGGTGCAGAATAGAGGGGACAAAGCAGCAGAGACCCCCAACAAAGCAGGGCGGTCAGGACCCACGGGCAGTCAGAGGTGTGATAAACCAGAAGCAAGCACATCCCAGGCATGGGGTCAGTGTGCAGGGACCCTGTGGCTGGACAGGACTGAAAGAAACAAGAACATCTTATGGGGGGAGAGGGCTGTCCATGTTGACAGCTGAGGAGAAGGATTAATGGCTCCAACTGTCTGGAGACCCAAGGACTTCCCTGGACACGAGGCTTTCAGTGCATACTGGGAAAGCTGTGGGCAGACTGTAATGAGCTGGTCACCCCAAGACTGCTCACAGGAAGCCCCCAGGGAGAAGGGGAACAGGCTCAGAAGGCGGCGAAGGCCAGGCTGGTCAGGGCAATTGTGTGGAGGGGGCGATTGTGCCCCCTTGCTGGGGGTGAGTACTGAGGACCAGGAGGGTGAACGTGGCCTGAGTATGCCTTGCTCACTCCCCCGCAGTGATGCAAAGCAGACTGTACATACTGGCTCAGGGCCCCTGAGCCACTCCCCAGCTCGGCACATCTAGAAGGAATGGGGTGCAATCACCATAATCCTTGCCACATGGCTCCCTTTAGCCACCTCCCCTCTCTCACATGACCGCTCACCCAGCCCACCCCAGGAACTTCCTGGGGTTCCAGCTGGGGCCAGCAGGCATGGAAATCAGGAAACTCGTGTGGACCATGGTGGGAGGCTGACTGAGCTCCGCCCTGTCCCCAGGGACATGTCCCCTAGCTGCCGCAGTTTTTCCCCTGGAGACAGTGCTTGTGCTCAGAGGCTCTGTGCTGATGTAGTGGACCACTGCCAATGGAGTGACTTAAATACACAAAAGTGACATCTTACAGGTCAGGGGAAGGAGCCAGAGCAGCATCACTGGGTTGAAGCTGAGGTACTGGCAGGGCTGCTCTGTCTCTGTTCTGGCTTCTGGTGCCGCCCACATTCCTTGGCTTGCGCGCCCTGCGTGGCATCACACGGACCTCTGCTTCGTTGCCATGTCATTCACTTTCACTCTGACACCCCCGCCCACCTTCTTCTCACAAGGGCCCTTGTGCTGCCATGGGCCTTCCCAAGATCCTCGGCTGGATCCCATTTGCACGGCAGGCAGCATGCTCACCGGCTGAAGTATGAGGGCGGGGACATCGTGGTGAGCATGCACTCAGCCTGGCATGGGGTCCCCCTCGCTTCCACTTTTCAGATGTGAAGACCGAAGCTGGGCGTCCACACGTCTGTCTGTCATTGGAGGTTAGGGCCAGGGTAGGAGCAGCAGGTTCAGCAGGCCGCTGCCCTAGCCACTTGGCTAACAGGCATGAAGGGAGGGTGTCCCTTGATCCGAGCAGAGGGAAGCCATGGCGGGCACAAGGCCTGGGGAGGGGAGCACTGGCTATCAGCCACCCACAGCCCCTGGGATGCCCCTTGGATGCCCCTGCACTAAGACCTGCCCTAGTGGCTACAGAGGCCATAGCCTGTGGTCTCCCTAACCCAGAGTTAATGAGGGAGAGGAGGACTGATGGGACAGACAGACATGGGACCGCCTTCCTGTGCAGGGTTATTCAGAGCGGCCTCCTCCTGAGCTCCCCGGGGTGGTAGCCCTCAGGTGACAGAGGAGGGTCAGTGCAGGGGCAGTCCTGTCAGCACCTGGGCAGACACACCTGCTCTACAGGAAAGGCAGCCCCCACATGGGCCCTCTACAGTGTGGTGACAAACTCAGGGCCAGGTAGGAAACACTTCACGCAGGCTCTGTGGCTACCTCTCAACTGCCTTGCAGTGTTTGCACATCTAGAGACAATATGTAAAGGGATGTACATGATATGCTTTTTCAATAAAACTTTATTTATAACAATAAGCAGAAGTGTTTCCAATAAAACTTTATAACAAAAAAACAGTGGGCTGGGCCTGGCTCTTTTCTGAGGCCATTTGGTATTCTCTTGCATCCACCAGGATGCTGGTCAGGGAGACAAGGCTCCCTGAAAATATTCAAGGCAGAACAGGCCCTGCCTAACTCTTCAAATCAATAAACAAGGACCTTGGAGTCTGGGAGGCTGGGCTGGGCTGGGATATTGCCAATGAGCTCCTAGAAAGGCAGTAACTACTGGAGGCTACGACTGTCCCCCCATGTGTGAGGGGGCTGCTAATGCTGTTGCACTGAATACCTAAGATGTTCCTGTGTCTTGCTGTGGGGCAGTGTGATCATAAGCCCTGTCACTACCAGTCCCAAGGCCCAACACAAGCTGGAGGTAGGAAGGACTTAGCAGGCATAAGTCACCAAGCTTATGAGCTGTGGCCTAAAACGCATCCCATCCCTCTGCCTGGACATACTCATCCTCGAGGTCTGGGGTCCTACATCGGTTCCTCTGATATGCTGGAGCTCCAGTGCCCCAGTTTTTCAATCAAATACCTCAGCTGGGAAGGTGTTTCTTAGATGTGACCGACACTTAGATCAGTAGACTTTTAGGACAGACAGATTGCCCTCTGTATTGTAGTTGGAGACTTTAAGAACAGAGGAGGAGGTAGGCTTTTGACAGGAGATGAGGGACTTCTCAAAGGTTCCACGGAGAAGGCTGTCCTTGGTTTCCAATCTGCTATCAAGGGAATTTGGATGTGAGAAGGTAACTGTTAAATGGCATTTGAGGGATCAGCAAGTAGGCTTTTGTGTTAAGTAATGAGGCTGGCTTTACTTCCTTCCTCTGCAGTTGGGCAGAGACCCTGGAAGATGTCAGCCCCTGGCCAGAAGAGGGGCAGAGAGAGATAAGGCTCAGGGAGGGAGCTGTGCTCTGACAGAAACCGAGGGGTGGGACACCAGCGGTCCACTTCACGAGAAGGCCTGAAGGCTTGGGCGGCTGTGTGGCTAACGTCAGACTCTTCACCCTGTCCTGGTCTCATCTTTATGGCCTTCTGCTCCGTGTACTGAGTACAGCACAGCCCATTGGAGGCTTCCTGTTGTCTGCTGAAGCCAGCACATTTGCTGTCAGGGTGTTTCCTGGGTCAGGCATGACAGCAACATGAACTCCTATCAGAATTTCTGGCCTGCCTGCACACTGGCCTGCCCTACGAATGGTTTGCCAGTTCTTACAACTCGGTGAACAAATTCCTTAAAAATCTGTCTTTCAGTCTCCATCTCACTCAGGCTTGGACTCTTCTCTCTCTCTCTCTCTCTCTCTCTCTCTCTCTCTCTCTCTCTCTCTCTCTCACACACACACACACACACACACACACACACACACACGTGAGTTGCTCCAGAGTATCTGCAGAAGAGTGGTCCCAGCACCCTTGGAGACAAAAAACCCTTCATATAAAATGATGTGTCTGTGCATAACTCGCACAGTCCTCCTCTATACTTTGAGACATTGCTAGATTATACGCAATCCCTGTATCTAATACAGTGCAGATGATATGAGAATGGCCGTGATGCTGTGTTGTTTATGGAATAATAACAAGCAAGTCTACATCTACTCAATATAGATTCAATTATGTTTGGAGACATTTTATAGCTGAAGACTGAAAAACACAGGGAGCTGGGCCCAGCAGGGGAAGTGTGGGGCTAGGAGCCGGCTGAGATGGAGCTGTCCTGGGCCCTTCCTTTCCAGGCCCAAGGCTGTGCACTGCAGGAGAACCTGTGTGCACATGCACGTGCACGTTGTCCCCAGTCTGCCCTCATGTTCTTCCCACCAATAGCGTCCCCTCATCACCTCACAGCAGCCATGGACCCAATTCAGGGCCTGCAGAAGCACTTGCGTCAATAAGCTCTGCAAAAGGCAACTCTGCCTAGGTGCAGGGGAGGGCATGGGGTTCTGGCCTGGAGGGGAGTGACAGGGCAGAGGGACAAGTCTAGGCCCCTGGAGCCCTTTGTTGTGTAGGACAGGGAAGAGTCTTTGACAGTAGGGCCCAGGGTGGAGCCCTTCCAGTGAAGGCTGGGGTTCTGGGTGACCATGGGGCCATAGGTTGCTCAGGATAGCAGCCATCACCAGCCCGCCCTCAGTTCTTCTACTCCATGCCACACGCAGAGGCTTCGGTTTTGTCAAGAAAAAACAGAAACAAAGAGTTTTGGTTGACTGGATTGCAGCCAGTCACAGCACATGTCATGACCTTGTGCTGGCCGAAGAGGTGTGGTGTCTCTAAGGGTGCTCTGCTGTTGGCCTCCTTCCTGATGTATGGCCATCATGACCCGGGGAAGTTCCCTGACCTGTGCACATGGGATACAGGCAATTGCTCAGTCCCTGTGACATTTCAGTAAAAAAACTTCATTAGAACAAAATAGGGCCCTACCCAGAGCCAAGGAGGTCCAAAGACAGAGATGGCCTGGGGCCCAGCAGCTGGTCACAGCCCAAAGGCCTGCTCAGCATTTATTTAGGACCTGTTGGTTAGCTTCCTCTCTTGGGCACTCCCTGTAGCCCATGGGGGCTGCAGCTTGTCAAGACTCTGGGACTCATGATGGTTCTTATGAAAGTCAGAGGCCCAGAGGTCTCTGCTGGTTCTTGACACTACACTGTCCCCTGCTGGGCCCAGCTCGCTGTGGTTTTCCATCCTCAGCTGTTTTTCTGCAGCCCATCGCTGACAGGGCTTTGCAGCTCCTGCATCCAGGGCAGTGTGCCACAGAGGCAAACCCACAGTGCAGCTGGGGCGGGGCACCCTCAAACCCACACAGCTCTTGCTGAGGTTCAGATGTGCACTCCTGAGGTGCATGTGTTTAAAGGCTTGGCCCATCAGGCACTTGGAGGGGCCTAGCCTGGCAGGAGCACCTTGGGTCACTGAGGGTGCACCCCCAAGGGGGACTAGGGAAGCCCAGAATGTCCTTTTTCTCTTTCTGCTTCCTGGCTATGTATAAGCTGTGTGCAAGGTCAAAGCTAAGGAGCCATCCAGTCTTGGACTGGAATCTCTAGAACCTTGAACCAAAGCAAACCTTTTGTCTGTATAAAGTAACTGCCTCAGATACTTCATTGCAACAATGTAAAGCCGACTAGTGTATCTTTTGAAAGAATCTAAGCAGAGGGCTGTAGGGCAGAGCTCACTAGGGCTCACTGCAGGATCAACTGAGAACACTCACCCCATCCTTCCTTAGTTCCTTTTTATATCCTTTAAGAAGTAAAGCTTTCACCTTCTCCAGTTGACACAGTACATCAACCACTACACACGGTGTCCTGTGCTCCCAACCAGCTCAAAGCATCCACTCGGCCTGCACCAGCTGGTCTCTGTTCATCCCTGACACAGGCCAGGGAGACTGGAACTTCTTGGCTGTAGGGGCTACAACCACGTGTCCATTCTGTATGCATCATGTGACATGCAGGTCATCAAGCCTGGGCAGATGAAGTGCTCAGACCGAGGGGTGCAACACCCCAAAAGAAGAGGAGCGCTACCCCCAAGGAGGATGGCTGCTGGGAAGTCTTAAGCCCAGTCCACATCTGCCCCCAGTACCAGCTGCTTAGAAGGGTGCAGAGAAGCCAGAAGCATCGTGGGGCCATGGCCAAGCCCACGTTAGCACACAGAGACCTGGGCTAGTGGCTCGGTGCCCCTGAGAACTAATCTCAGGGGAGCAGTGAATCCTGAAAGTCCAGCCATGATCACAGTATACACTTCAGGGGGACTTTGAGACAGGCCTGCAGGTGTCTCGGGGCCAGGGACCAGGCTGGATTTCTGTCTGTATAGCTCTAAGCAGAGGCCCACGAGATGTATGAAGAGTGCTGCTTCCAAAGACAGCCCAGGAAGAAATGGGTCCAAAATTCTCTTTTTCACCATGCATTTAGGTGGGATGCATCAGGTGACCTGTCACCCTAGCCACACCTCTCCCTCTAATGGCCCTCTCCATCAGCACAGGCCCTCACCTCCTGGGGCCCTGTTCACTATGTTTCCCTAGCATACTCTGTGTCCACAATACCCTCAGCGGGCTTGGAGGTCCCCTGTGGCTGCCCCCCAGTCAACACTCTCCTTGTCACATTCCCCATTCCCTGTTCCCTCTTCCTGAAAGAGAACAGGGTCCTAGCCTAGCTCAGTCTGGGGACACTAGGCGGGGAGGGGGTTAAGACACCTAGCCTTCCAGGCTGGACTGGGAATGGTTGGGCACCTGAACCCGAGGACAGCGCCCTCCCTGGAGTGCTGCTGTGGTAGTCAAGGGCCTCTGTGTTGATTGCAGAACTGGCCCCAGTAGCCTGCCGATTCAGAGGCCCAGATTAACTAGAAGCCAAAGGGAAAAGTCTTGGGAGTGCAGGCTTAGAGTGGGCAGCAAGCTACCAAGGGAACAGAGGACCACAGGCATGCACACCCCTGCCCAATTTCAGTGGCTGGCTTAGTACCGGGCAGGCACAATATGTGATACCAGGGATCAAACCCGGATCCTTGTGCTTTCGAAGCAGGCACTTAGACTGCTGAATTATCTTCTTGGCCCAAGAACTCTTTTTAAAGCATGTTTACTTATCTATCTTTTTGATATAAGGTCTTTCTATACAGTTCACATTCACAGTGATCCTCCAGTCTCAGCCTCCTCAGGGCTGGGATTATAGGTGTGTGCCACCACTTCTGGTTTCAGGGACAGCATGGTGTGCCTGGGGTTCTGGAGCTGGAATAGCATGCGATCCTGGGCACTGAACTTGGTACCTTGTGCTTACCAGGTAGGCACTTAGACTGCCAAGCTATCTCCCCAGCCCTCTTTGAGGGCTCTTGCCCGTGGTCTTTTTTCTTTTGAAATACCTCAGTCTAGACAGCAATCTGCCCTTGGTGTCCCCTGGGCCATCTCTGCAAGGCACGAGACAGGAAGGGGACTCGCCCAGTGGGTGACAGCTTGGGGCCCCCTTAGCCAGCATGGAAGTTATTCCTTGTCCCCTCTATTCCAGGCTGTGCTCCATTTGCTTGGACACCAGCCCTGCCTTAGGAACAGCAGGTAGTGGCCCACAGCTCACCTGACAGACAAGGCCCCTTCTGCCTGGTTTTGTCCCATCACCCACCATGCCCTTCAGGCTCCAGCCTGGCCACCCCATCTGCACCCTGACCTCCCCTGGGTGCACCCACTTCTGCATATCCTATGTGAAGTCCACTTTTCTACGTAGCTCCAGGGAGCTTGGTGGCCTTTCCTGCTGCCCGGGAGCCCACACAGCATGTACACTGGGAGCAGCCCCTCCCTCTACCCAGCCTCCTCTCGGTCACTCCTGCTGGGGGACCAGCCCATGGTCTCTCTTCATTCAGCTGCAGGCCTCCTCAAGGCAGAAGCTTCTGCCTGCTTGAGGTCTGCACTGCCAAGTGGAGCTAGCCGCAGGCCCCACAGAGAAGTAACTGCCATGCACAGGAAGAGCTCAGAATTGCACCAAATGTCCACCAAGTGCAATGTGAACATTCACTACAATTAATGACTGAGTGGAGAGAACTGCGACTGCATACTTCAGGTGTCTTTACTGCCAAAATGTCCTGGGCTGATCATTCAGGATTCCTTCACCCTTTCTCTGGTAACATGCTGGAGGGCTGCTATGTGCAGAGCACAGTACCAAGGTGCCAGCATGGCACTTTGCTCTTTGCTGTCAGGGCTGAGTGCCCGGCAAGACTGGGGATGCTCACAGGGACCTCTGCAGCTTGCTGTAGGGGTGACCGTGGTGGAGCAGCCCTGCAAGGGGAGTGGGCATCCTGCCTCGGTGGGGTGGCAGCATAGCCAGCACAGAGGTCACCTAGAGCAGAGGAGAGGACAGCACCCTCCGTGCCAGGCAAGGCTAGATCAGACAGGGAGGCATGAAGGCTTTCCTTTGTTCTTTAATTTTCAGAATAGAAAAAGGACAACCACAGCGATAAAGTTAACAAAGAGCATTTCGCCACCACATTTTTACATCCTGGAGGTTACAGAGTTTTAGTCTAAAGAGCACACGGAAGTCCCACATTAAGAAAAGAACCTTCTCACTGTAGCAAAAGCCAGTGGGCACGTGGGAAAACCAGGTGCCGTGCATCAAAGGCCTATACGAATAGTTAAAATACTTTTATATCAAGGAAACTGCATACTTTTACAAGTTGATTCTGAAAATGTTAGTAAGACATAGAAACATTTCTGATTCTCTCAGCATGGAGAGTTATTATGTGCAGTTGGCAAGCTGCAAGAATAAGGATTCTGTAAAAGTTGAAATTGTAGAAAGAGTACTTAGAATGCCTTCAGCTGGGGAATAGGGTGGGGCAGGTGGAAAGAAAACACATATGTGTCCAACAGCCAGTCCCTATCCCATGCTCCCCCTCAGCCGGCCTTCTGGAAGTGCTGATGGGGACCAGTCCCCGAAGGTTCCCCAGACACCTCTCTATGGGGCAGGTGCAGCCTAGGTGTCCCACCCACTTTGTGGAGTATTCAGCATCCTGGCTGGGGTCTGTCAGAAATCCCCAGAGCGTGGGATCAGAGTCAGGTGGAATTCTACAGGTTTTATTCTTTTTTTGGTGCCAAGGACCGAACCCAGGGCTTCCAGCTCGCTAGGCAAGCATTCTACCGCTGAGCCAAATCCCCAGCCCCCAGGTGGAATTCTAGATCTGAGCTCTTCCCTGGAATTCTGTGAACCTGGGTGGCAGCCATGACCCCTGCTGTTGCTCAGAAACGCTCTGATTTACTCAGTGACTCACAGATCAGGAAGAGTGAAGCTTTGGGGAAGCCCTTAATTTTGAAATCAGAGACAGTTCCACCCAATACAGGCTTTCTTAACTTTGGCACGACTGGCTTTTAGGAGCCAGATGTCCTGAGCCTCTGTCCTGAGGGCTTGACTGTGCATTATGAGTTCAAGCAGCAACCCTGGCCTCCAGCCACCAGGTGTCGCTAGTGTTCCTCCCAGTTGTGGCAGCCAGCCACAATGGTCTCTAGACATTGCCATTGCCTCCTGGCAGACAGAAGGGCCGGCAACTGAGAACCACAGGCTGGTCGGCATTGGGACCTTTGTACTCAGAAACCATGGGCCCAGGATCCTGGTTCCTCTGCTCTCAGCTCAGCCTGGTCTCCCTTGCAAGCCTCCTCCAGACTCAGTTCCCTCAGTGTTCACGGTTAAAGCGCCCTCCTGCCAGCTACCGAGCTGTGTCAGACTCATGGAGAGTACTGTTTCCAGGTGAATGCTTGGAACCATAAATGCCAACTCTCTGGCTCATGAAGTTACTGACAGAGAGACTGCTGCGGAGCTAAGCACAGGGGGCCCAGAGGCTATGTGGCCACACGAGATGGGTCTCCCTGCCTCTGGTTCACGGTGCACAGCCCACCTGCCCTGTCCTCTGCCTCTCACTGAGTGGCCTTGGGCAAGGCCTGAGGAGCACACTGGGATGGGAGAGGTCAGGCTGGGTGACTACGGACAATTTAGAGGCCTGTAGTTCTCCCAGGCCCCAGGCCCCTGGGCCTCTGCAGCACACAATGCAGCCCACCCCTGGGGACTTGCCATCAATGGGCATCTGCAGGGTGGAGCCAGGGGGTCTGGGGGCAGCTGGCAGACAACAACATCCCATCTCAAGCCTGGCTTGCTGTGGAGCTTCTGGGGGGCTCCAATCAGGTGTTCCCTGAGCCCGTATTCTGTGAGACCCGAGACTAAGTGCACAGCACAGCTGCTGGCCCTTCCTGTACTCACACTTGATGCTGGCAACCTGGCTGCAAGTTCTCTGGGACCAAACACAGCCATAGCCTCTGAAATGCCATCCCAGGCAGCCTGGTCCAGGACTTATCTCAGAGGCTGTGGGCAGTGCCCACCAGGCAGTGGCTGGGTCCTGGATTCTCCTCTGTGGGCTCTCAGGCTGAGGCCTGGCTTCAGATCTCTTGACAGAAAAATGGGAAAAGTCAGGTGTACGCCCTGCACCCTCACACCTGCCCTCAGGGAGATTTGGGGGACTCAGGAGATTTGCACAGAGCACTCAAGGCTCGGGGAATCTGTAGCCCGTGACAGCTCTGCTCACGATGGGGGAGCCCGCGCTTGTAGAAAGAGCAGATCCTTTGAGGGAAGGATCAGGAACAAGCGGCCCGGACTCCGGGTTGTGGGGACAGGCCCTGATACATGCTCATATGGTCTGGCCAATGTCCCAGCCCACCACTTAACACAGGGCTGGAAGCTGGCCTGTGGTCACAGCTTCCTGGTGCTAGCCTGTCCTCCCTGCCTGCTCCCTGGGACTTGGGGACTTCTGCGTGGACATCTGGCCCTCTCTGGAGAGGGGAGGGAAGCAGTCTTCTCAGTCCTCCAGCAAATGCAGGTCTTTCTCTGAGAACCAGCTCACAGAGCAAAAACCCCCTATCTTCCTCAGCACCGATCAGGAGGGCTAGGATCCACCCCACCCAGGGAAGAGGCAGGACAGGGCCCTGGCTGGGGTCTGAAAAAAGAGGACACATGCCCCCTGCCCAAGAGAGCCTGAGGCTCAGAGAAAGGCCTGTGCTGTGTGGGCCACAGGATTCTGGAGGGTCTCAGCAAGGGTCCCATCTGCACACATCCCAGGGAAACCAGGCCCTCAGAAACTCACTGCAGCCTGGGGAGGCCTATGTGATGAGCCTTATGGGGCAGGAGAATCTGGGCAGACAGGGAAGCAGCAGAGGTCCCACACCCTGCCCTGAGGACATCAGGGATCCATCAGGGCCAAAGCTGGCCCAGGCCCGCATGAAGTGGCCCCTCAGGAAACAGCCTCTGGTGATCAGGCCCTGGCGGAGTCACACAGCCACAAAAGGCAGGATGGTGTCAGGGGCTGCCGAGCCTGGGTTCCAAGCACCTCCCTTGCTGCTGCGTGGCCTCGGGAAACTGACTTTCTCCTCTGAGCCTGCTGGGACCTGTGTACTGGGGCAATGTCAGGATGGAGGATGGGCCTGGGATCTAGCCCAGTACCTGGATGCGACACTGCGGTGCAAGGCCAGGTCTCCATTTCTCCCTTGCTCTAGAGCCGAGATGGAGCCCTGCAGGGGCAGCTGGAGGGTCCAGAAATCTGTGATGGTGGAGAAAGCAGACCAGGAAAGCACAGGAAGTAGGGACTGGGACTGAAATCTGCAACCTGCTGCTCTGCAGGGCGCAGGCCAGCTTAGGGCCAGGGCCCAGGGTTGCTGTGCTGGAGCAACCCAGAAGAGCTGAAGCCTCCACCAAGCCCAGCTCCTCAGCTGCCCTCAGCCTGACACCTGCCTAAGGACATTCTAGTCAGGGGCGTCCACTGTGAAGGGCTCGAAGAAGGCACCCAGGGCCAACAGCCCAGCCTGTGAACAACGCAGGCTTCCCATCCCCCTGGCTGACTGGGTCGCCTGGCTCTGCACTCACGACCTGGCCTTAGCAGATCAATTTGTGGATGGATGTGTGGCTGGGGCACACATGTAGCTGGTAGGAGTCAGAAGCCACTGGACACTGTCTGGAGGCCCGGCTGGCAATCCTACTGGCTCGCAGCTCCCAGTGGCTGCCTCTGGGCAAGGGAGGCACCTGTTGCTGTCATCAAGTACACTCACGTCTCAAGACCGCAGGGGCACTGGGCCGAGACCTCTCCTTCCAAGCTGCTGCTGTGGGAAGTGCTGCCCTGCTCCAGTCTGGGTCCTGGGTCCAGAGCTACCCTGTTTGCAAGGACCCCTAGATGCCACATTTTAAGAATTTAAGGAAACAGGGCAGGCAGAAGCACCTTCAGAGCTGTGGGACAGTGCACGGCTTGTCAGAACCACGTCTGAAACACAGGCGCTGGGTGACCTGCCCCTCGTACATCTGCCTCCAGAGCCCCTGCACACATATGTTCCCGTAGGACACATCTTCCCGCCACACCTGCCAAGGCAGGGACCTGCCCACAACAGCCAAGCCAGCTGCAGAGTAAGAGCATGAAGGCCCTTCTGTCCTCTTTCAATCACCAGGCCTGGGATCACAGGCAGGTCACATTCTGTCCATGCAGTAATTGGGCATGAAGACTCTGACTCTTCAGGGAAGGAAGCATAGCCGAAGAGGTGGCTGCCTGACAGGCCTCACTTTCAAAGGCATCTTTTCCTCTTCTTAAGAAGATCAGCACCTCCATCCCTAGATAAAAAAGCCCCTACCAACCACCCACAACCCTTACTACTGCAACTCAACCCACCCCTGTGATCCGGATGTGCTCGAATCCCACAGGGAGCCAGGCGACAAAGTGTCATTTCTAAGTGCTACTAGGAATGCTCTGAGGCCCTCCAGGATCAGCATTAATATTAGAAGGGGCTGGACATGAAACCAAGACTGTGCTGGGGCCACCACAGTTCTCAGGGCTGCCCGTGCCCTGCCCCCACACACCACTTGGAAGAGTTTGCATAAAACCAAGACATACAAGTGATTTTTTACCCCTAGCAAGTGATCACTAAGCCATGTTCGTGTTTTAACCCTGCTGGGCTGTTCCTCCAGGTCTGGGGTTCTGGGACCACCATTTCAAGTGCTCCCCAGCCAGGCCTTTGGAAGCCTTGTACTGCCATGCCCTCCAGGGGGTGAGAGTCCAGGCTGGAGTGTTTCTGGAATCCACTCAACTGTGGCACAGAATATTTGAAATCAGGACCTGTGTGTGTGTGGCGGGGCGGTTCCCTGCTGCATCGCTGCTGGCCATGGACAGCCCACTCAAGAGGTCAGAACTTCTAGTTCTAGAATCTGGGAGCAGCCAAAGGCCAATGGCAAGCCAGAGCCACAAGGAAAGCCTCAGCCCAGCACAGGGGGGCCATCCTGGAATGGCCAGGGATCATGTCCTCAGAAGGTGAAGGCGTACACCACCCCAACCACCACAATGTTGCCCAGCGTTGCTATGATGGCGATCCACAGCAGGACAGCATCGTTGGAGGACCGGGGAGGCTCCTCGGGCTGGCCCTGGCCGTTGGAGGCTGTGTGGACGTTGGCAGAGGAGTTGAACAGGGAGTACTCGGTGCTGAAGTCCTCATTGGGTGAGTCCATGAATGCTCCTCCCATCATGGGCAGCTGTGGGGAAGACAGAGAGAGTCATCCAGGGCCACAGCGGCAGCAGAGACCCTGGAGGAACCAGACAGGCTGAGTGATCGGCCTTAGCTTTTACTTTGGGTAACTGGTGATGGGTAACCCGCTCCAAGCAGAAAGCTTAAGCAGTTTCTCTGCGGCTGGTTGGTGACATGACGGGGGGGCATGACCCACACCCCCATACCCGGCCTTTGCAGGGCAAAAGCATGGTACCTTTCTTCTTCTAATTTAAAAAGTAATCTATGATGGGAATAGAACTCTGAGAAAATGTAAACGACAGTGAAGAAAAAATGAGGACCATAGTCAGCATAACTTCAAGATTACTATTTTGATATATTTTCTTTTCTGTTTTCTGCATCAGGGAGAGAGGGAGGAGGAGAGAGAGGGAAGCCTCACTTAAACACGTGGTCTTGGGGCCCGGCAGGATGGCTCAGTGGTCTAAAGTGCCTGCTTAGGAAAGCTTAGGCGGCTGCAGGGACTGCAGTTTGATCCCTGGCACCACATGCTGTGCCAGCCCTGCCCTCAGGGCAGGCTGAGCCTGCCATGGAAATAAACAAACAAAAGTTCTGAAACAAGAAAAAAAAAAAAAACCCACATGGTTTTATAATGCTATGGATCAAACTCCACCAACTCACTTGAGTTGTGCAATGCTTGACCTTAAACACAACATCCTAGTGTAAGTATGGATAATTCAGCTTTCTCCCTGGGGTTGGGGTTAGGAACTTCCACTGTTGCCTGTTCATCATGTAGTAAAAAGCACCCTTGCACACCCATCTGATGCACATAGATCCTGGCACACATTTTTACTGACAAGAGTGACCTCCCACATACACGTCTGACTCAACAGGTAGATGTTCAAGTGTCTGATGCAGGAACAATTTCCCCCAGGAGAGCGATTCTGATTTCCACACCCGAGCCGCGCAGCTCAGCCCCTCGCAGCCCATGTTCACCTCCAGGAATCACAGCTCCCACCACTGTTTTAAAGGCCTCCTGCTGCCCAGTCTGAAAGGGGGAGGAGGGGATGGTGCCCAAGGGCACCAAGGGCATGATCACATAAAGGGTCTTCACTGCTCTGGCAGAGGAGCCAGGGTTGAGCTCTCCAGGCCCTGCAAGGCCCTTCCCAGAGGTAAAAGGTGGGCGTGCATTCGCCTCCAGGGTGCACCTGGCAACTCTTCACTCCACGATAAATGTTTCTCTGGAATAGGACCCACACCAAGGAGCAGGAAACAGCTCTGTCTTCCCTGGACGCACCAACGTCCTTACCATTTACTGACCACTCTGCTAGCAGGATGAAGTCAGGAACTGAGCTGGAGATATTAAAACATTCATTTCACCATTCAGCTGTCCTGGTGGAAGGGACTGCTGCACCCCCGTTTTACAGATGGATAAGCTGAGATCAGGGTCACAGTGATCAGCTGTGCTGGCGTTGGGGCTGGAGCCTAGTGTGTCCGCCTGGGCACTTCCAGCTCTGTCTGTGTTCACCCCGCACGCTGAGTGGCTATGCTGAGCTGGCCCTATGCCTGATTCTCATGAAGTCCCGGGGGGGGGGGGCCTGATAAAGAATGACCACTAGGAGCACTTGCTACAGCTAAGAGCAACTTCCTAAGGGCTCTCTAGGGGGAGCTCCACAATTTTACTAATGTGGCTCTGCCCAAGGCAGGACCTGGGGTGTAGTGACTGGATTGGGCCACTAGAGGGAGCCTGGGACAGGCTGGGCCCTGCTGAGAGGGGCTGCGGGGTTCAGCTGAGCTCAAGCACTGATGTACCTGTATTTCTAACATGTGCAGCATAGCATATATAGGAACACTTAAATTACCACTGTTTCAGTATATTGGTGAATATAGTGACAGCTGTAAATAAGAGTGTAATAAATTACAGGTGCTCCTGGACTGACAAAGACATCTAGGTTGAAAATGGCACTGGCCTTACACGGACTGCACCCTAACCAAGGTCAGGTAGGGCAGCAGGGCAGTGCCGGGAGTCCCAGTTGCATGGCCGTGGGCTCACAGGGGCTACAGAATATTAACTTGGAAGGACCCAAATCCAAAATCCAAAGGCTCCTGACTGCTAACTGCAGACCACTGTTGCACCCCTATGGTTTGTGTCTAGTTGTCCCTGCAAGGCCTCATGCAGCCATGGGGTGGGGACTTTTAGAGTTTGAGACTAACTCATGATCTACTGGGATTATGGGTGATGTAACGATGGGAGTATGGGCCTGAGTACTGCTGGGATTAAGGGTATGACCTAGGTGCCTGAGGCAGAGAGCCTGAATGTAATATAAGACAGAGAGACAGACTCTGCGACTGTTGTTGGCCGGTTGCGATTGTTGCTATTCTGCACCCATGAACTGGATGCTCTCTGTCTGTGCCACTCTGCTTTGGAGCCAGCCAAGTGTGGACTGAAGCCTCCAGGAACTGTGAGCTAAATAAACCTCTCTTTCTTTCATTTTGGGTGTCAGGTATTTGTCCCAGCAACAACAGAAGAGTAGCTGAGACACCCAGTAAAGTCGCAGAACCCTACATTGCACTTTGTGAGCTGGGGTGTGAGTTGGGGGAGAATGTGTGTGTGCTAAAGAAGAGGCTGAATGTTGACATGCGTGAGATCTGGGGCCTTGCTTGGGCCCCACATTGGCAGTGAGGGTCAGACAGGGTAAGACACCTGGGGCACATGCTAGCCTGCTGGGCAGGTGCAGAGAAAGCCAGGCTGGCAGGGCCCAGCAGGGGCCCAGAGGCTACAGCCAGCAGTCAGGACCAGCACCTTCTAAGGCCCTGTTCACTGTGGCCGGAGCTTGCCCCACACACAGCCCCTGCAGGCACCTGGGCAGGAGCTGACTTCTTGGCTGCTATGGAATTCCTCGCACCTTGTCAGGTGCCTAATAAATGTCTCTGGCCAGATAAATGACCCCCAGTTTTCTGGGGTTGTGGGGGGCTCCACTTTAGTGGGGCACCTTCCTTCTCCAGGTCTCTTCCTGGGTCTGTCTGGCCCCCCACCACAAGGCCTCCTGGGGGAGGCTGAGGCAGTGCTGTGTGCAGGACGCCTCCAAGGAGGAGGCCAACTCCTCATGGGCAGGAGTTGTGCTCTTGACTCCCAGAAGGAAGGCCCCAGACACCCTGGCCCTTCCTCACTGGCCCCGGCAGGGGCTTCCAGACTGGCGCCTCCATGGATTCCATGGGGAGATCTCTGGGCCTGAGCACTGCCGTCCTTCCTGGGCAGAGGAGGGTGAGAGTTTGTCCACCTGTATCCCCTGGTGGAGGGGAGCCTCCCTCCCGGGGCCACACCAGGCACCTGAATCCGTGCTCCTCCCCCATGCTCTGGGTTCTCTCGTGTGTGCTCAGGGCCTCTGTGAGCACATCACCCCACCAGCCCACCAGGCCTGCCCCAGGAAGGACTCTCATGTCCCATTGGGCAGAGGACTCCCGTGAGTCAGGGATATGGCCTGCTTCCCACAAGCTCTCTCGGCCCCTTCTTAACAGACAAAAAGGTGACAGGGAAAGCCAGGGCTGTGGAATCAGCAGGGCACCCCAAGCTGTGCCCAGCGGTGGGTGGGATCCACTGTGCCAGCCCTCCCACACCCTAGGCTAACATCCTGGCCTCCCAGCTGCAGTGAATGTGGAGCAGTTGGAAGGCGCAGCTCATGTTGCATTGATTCTGCTGTGCCTGAATGTGGGGGGTCAGGGTGGGCTGCATGCAAGAAAGACCTGGGGCAAACCTCGCTTCAGTGTGCGGGGTGGCCAAATTTCCTTCCCATGAGCAGTGGAGATAACATGGACCCCACTAGCGTTGCCTGTGCCGTGGCAGTCAGATGGGGATCATCCCCCAAGGCACAAGTGTGCAAAGCCAGAACTTCAGGGTGGTGGTGGATGGGGTGCAGCCAGTGGAAAATTACAGGGGTGCTGTTCCCAGAAGGAACCAGTAGCTCTCCTGAGACCCCAGTGGGCTCCTGGGAGAGGACTACTGAAGGGAGTGGGGTGGCCCCTCCTAGACCTCTGGCTGTCTGTGTCATGATGCAGCTCCTTCCTGTCACATGCGTCCCACCGTGGTGCCCTCGGCCCAGAAGGGAGACAGACAGGGGCCCTGCAGGAGCCGGCCCCATGCTGTCTGGACTTCTGCCTCCAACACCACGATCTCTTCTCTTTATAAAGTGCCCAGTGTTCACTCTTTCATTATAGCAACAGATAACAGGACCCCATATTCGTTTAATGATTACTAATATTCGTCTCTTCTGTTACGCTTGTAGTCAGGCAGCACCGACTGTATTACCATGGGTCCCTTCTCCTACTGCCTAATGAAAAGCCAGGGAGGCAGGAGCAGGCATTTCTAGAGCATGCTCTCCGAGGGGTTAATTCATCACATACTCCTCTGCTGGAGCCTGCTAATGGACGAGCCCTACACCTCCTGCTCCTGCTGAGCCTGGCCACCAGGCACTGCTCTGAGCTCAGGTTGCTTCCTATTGTCTGGTTTCTATGGATTTTTTTCCCCTTTGTAAAATAGATCTAAATTCAAAGTGCATCAAACAGCAAAATCGCACCACCAGGAAACAAGAGGCCAGTCTGGAGTCCACCATCTGGAGCTTGGAGAGATTTAAGCAAGAGCTGGGTGGGCGCTGGGCTCTGGCCAGAGGAGGAACCTGGCCAAGGGCATCTGGGAAGTAGGCGGGGCAGCGCAGCGCAATCAGAGGCTGCCCCAGAAGCAGGGTCTACTTTCCAGCTACTCCTCGGATGTTCTGAGTGTGTGTGTGTGTGTGTGTGTGTGTGTGTGTGTGTGTACACACATGTTGAAATGAGCAGGCAAGCTTTGAAGCGGAGGGCAGGGGCAGCCTGGCAAGGGAATCTTAGGTGGCATCTTGGCAGGTTGGCTCCTGGGCTCTGCCTTTATCATTCCTGAAAGGCAGGAGCACCAGGACAGAGCGCTTCTAGATGGGAGGGGTGAAGGGGCTCCTGGGAGCTGGGAGTTTGAGGGGATCCCGCTGCAGTGGCACTGAGGATACAGGGATCTGAGCCCTCAGGGGCAGAAGCAAACCCACTCCCTGAGGGTCTGGAGGGACAATCTGCTCCAGGACTCAGCCCCTGGCGGCAGGTGGCTGTCTTCTCCTCAGTCTCATCATAGCTTCTCTTCTTGGTTTGCACCTGTGTCCAAGTTGCCACTTTTTACAGGGACACAGGTCATATCTGGGACCAGGGTCCACCCCGGAGACCTCATTTTAACTCACTAACCTCCTGAAAGCCCTATCTACAGTCATATCAGGAGGTGCTGGGGGTTAAGACTTGACTATTTGAGTTTTGGGGTGCTTTTGTGTTTTGAGACAGCATGTTGCTATTCAGTTCGTGCTGGCATTGACCTCATAGAGACTAGGCTGGCCTCAAACTCACAATCTTCCTGCCTCAGCCTCAGGTGCGCTGAGATCACAGGTGTGTGCCACCTCTCCCAGAAACATAGGAATTTTGGAGGATATCGTTCAGCCAATATATCCAGCCTCTTACATAGAAATGTATCACACTTCAGCTCTCCACTCTTAGTAACAAAACTAGAGAACGAGCAGAGAGATGCAGAAGGCCTGGAGGCCCTGAGACCATGGCAGCGAGGGTCGGGGCTGACACCTCCCGCCGGCAGAACAGCCCTCTTCTCAGGCACCCGCAGCTCATTCACCAAGACAGACCACAACCTGGGCCGAGATGCAAAACTTAGTGAGGCCAACAGAATTATGATGACATCATTAAGCTAGGGGCCATAACAGAGATACTGGGGAAACCTCCCCAAACCTGGAAGTTCAACTCTGTACTTCTACACTAGCCAAAAGCCAAAGGCAAAGTCTCAAGAGAAAGTAGAACTATTTTGAACCGAGAAGAGTGCAAAATGCCAGTTATCAAAAAAAATTTTGATGCAGCAAAGCAGTGCTTAGCATAAGATTGGTTGTATGAAATATATCAGAGAAGTCAAAAGATCTCCGCTCCATAATTTAAGTGCTACCTTAAGAAATGAAGAAAATGGAGAGTCAATGATAACCAGATATGCAGAATGAAGTTATAAGATGAGAGAAAAAAAATTAATAAAATTAAGAGCAAGTAAAGAGAACATTAATGAAGCCTCATATTAGTTCTTTGAAAAGATCAGTAGAATCCATCAATTAATTTCTTGCTGATGAAGCAAGAGAGGAAACAGAAAGTATCAATATCAAGAATTTTAAAAAATATTTTCATACATTTAAGACAGGGGATACAAGGTCCACAGGGTCTCACTATGTAGATCGGACTCAGTGATTCTCCTGTT
The DNA here is from genome assembly GCA_004027025.1 of Myocastor coypus. NCBI lineage: Eukaryota > Metazoa > Chordata > Mammalia > Rodentia > Myocastoridae > Myocastor > Myocastor coypus. The sequence goes on from PVJA010004276.1 coordinate 68,411, forward strand.
TTCAGCCTCCCAAAGTGCTGGGATTACAGGCTTGAGCCGTCACACTGAGTCTCAATGGCCATCTCAGCATGCCCCAGGGGTGGGGCTGGCACGGCACACCAGGGATTGAACCCTGGCCACTGCATTCACTGAAGCACATGCTTTAGTCTGCTGAGCTATCAGGTCAGCCCTTCAGTATCAAGAATTGAAGAGGGGATAGTACTCCAGACCTTACTAGCACTAAGAAAATAACAAGGAATTACTGGGACTGCTAGAGACAGCTAACCTCCACAAATTCCACACTATAAATGGAACGGACCAATTCCTTGAAAAACACACACTACCAGAACTTACTGAAGAAGAAATGATAGACCGGTGAAGCTTTAGAAATTTTGTTTTTAAACTTTAGGTATTTTGTTATGGCGGGCTCAGCCTGCCCTGGGGGTGGACTGGCATAGCATGTGGTCTGGGGATGGAACCACAGTCCCTGTGGTTGCTTGAGCTTGCCTAAGCAGGTGCTTTAGACTGCTGAGCCATCTTGCCGGCCTGACCAAGGAGACTTTATAGCTAATTAAATCCATAGATAAAAATCTGCAAAGTGAAATAACCGAATGGTTTAAGTGACACATTCTACCAAAAACAAGACAGAATAACATTAAATCTATACATTCTGTTCCAGAAAAATAGGCAGAGGAACACGTTCCAGTCTGTTTTCTATAAAATGCCTCCTGAGTCACTTTAACAAGGCCCACATTACTGAGCTACCAAAGTCAAAGATGTTACAAGAAAATAAAACTTCAGATCAATTTCTCAGCTGAGCAAAGATAAAGGGTCATGAACAGGACATCAGCAAACTGAAGCCGAGGATATACATAAAAGGGATGGTGTCATACAGAGTCAACATTTAAAAATCCATCAGGGACTGGGGAGATAGCTTAGTGGTCTAAACGCCTGCCTGACAAATGCAAAGAAAGACCCAAGTTTGATCCCTGGTACTGCATGCCATGCTGGCCACCGAAGCTGGGCATGGTAGCACACGTCTGTAATCCAGCACTGGGGAGGCTGAGATAGGAGGACCACTCTGAGTCCAAGCAGCATAGCAAGACCCTGTACCAAATGAGAAAATAAATGAAAGCTTTAAAAATATTTTAAAAGTCGATCAGCTATTCTCCTTTGAGGTGTCTTCTCAGAAAAGTTAAAGACATCACATTACAGGGATCCACGCACACCCATGTTTATAGCAGCACAACCCACCACAGCTGAGGCATGGGTGCAGCCTGTATGTCCATCTGTGGGCAAGTGGACAGAGAAAAGCTGGCACTACAAAACGGAGTGCTACTCTTCCACAAAGGAAGACAGACTCGAGTCCTGTGTAGGAGCTGGATGCCCCTTGACGTGAAATAAGTCAGACACATGAGCTCAACCATTGTACAATGGCTGCAAATTATAAAGAGCAAAATAAGACAGCTGACAGAAACCACAGAGCCAGATCTTTCTCAAACGGGAAGCAGAGCCAGAGAGCAAGGGGAAAAAATGGAAGGAGAGGGACCCAAAAAGAGGAAAGAAGACATCCCAGCAGCTCTACCCAAGGATGTGAACACTGCGCACTGCACTGTTATGAAAACAAAGCAGGGGCCAGCAAGGTAGCTCAGCTGTCTAAAGCACCTGCTTAGGCAAGCGCAAGGACAGTGGTTCAGTCCTGGGACCACATGCCGCACCAGCCCCTGCCCCAAGGGCGGGATGAGCTGGCCACAGAAAGAAAGAAAGAAAGGAGGAAAGAAAGAAAGAAAGAAAGAATGGAAGGAAGGAAGGAAGGAAGGAAGGAAGGAGCAAAACTTACCAATATCATTCATACCACAGAGACATAAGAGAAAGAAGACAGTTATATCAGTAGACACAGAAGAAGCACAGGATGAAATGAAGCATCCACTCATAACAAAGCCTCTTTGCAGGCTAAAAGCAGAGGGGAATTCCAAAAGTTGGTAGAAAACAGCTACCAATAAAACCTATAGCTGACGATGTTTTACTCAGTGCTAGGAGAATGGCTGCTTCCCCTATAAAGGTTAGGGAATATGCAAGAATGTGTCACCGCACCAGGTATGGTGGTGTGCACCTGTAATCTCAGTACTCAGGAGGCTGAGGCAGGAGGATTCTTGCAAGTTCCAAGACCAGCCTGGGGTGCAAAGTAAGCTCAAAGCCAGCCTGAACAGCATAGTAAGACCCTGTCTTAAAAAGATGAAACAAAGAAAGAAAGAAAAACAAAGAAAGAAAGAAAGAAAGAAAGAAAGAAAGAAAGAAAGAAAGACAGAAAGACAGAAAGACAGAAAGAAAAAGAAAAAGAAAAAGAAAAAGAATGTGTCATGCTGGGGCTCAGCAGGATGGCTCAGTGGTCTAAAGCACCTGCTTAGGAAAGCTTGGGCGGCTGCAGGGACCACAGTTCAATCCCCAGCACCACATGCTGTGCCAGCCCTGTGCTGAGGGCAGGCTGAGCCGGCCATAAAAATAAATAAACAAACAAACAAAAATTCTGAAACAAGAAAAAAAAAAATCCTTAAAAAGAATGTGTCATGTCATTGCACCCTTTCATACCTTACCTAAGTCTTAACTTTTTTTTTTTTTAAATGTATTTAGGATAGGGTCTACAGGTCTTTCTACACAGCAGGTCTGACTCATTGTGACCTTGTTTTCAGCCTCGCAAGCACTGGGATCACAGGCGTGGAAGACCACCTGACCAGCTCTCCCTGAAGGAAGAGCAACAGTCTATTTTGACTGAGTCTGGCCCTATTTCCTTGTATTGATATGTAAGAGTTGGCTAGGACTTTTGTTTATCCTCTCAATTGGCCTTAAGCAATGTATATTGGTCTAGCTGAGGTGTTGGTGATGATCTTTGAAGGTGGTGTGCATGTCTCCCTGGTAACCTATACAGGTCAAAGAGACTATGCTTCTTGCTGCCACTTGAAAAAAAGCCTGGAGACAAAGGCTATGACTTCCTGGGGCTTCAAAGATTATATCCAAGCTGAAGCACCAGACTACCCCAAAACATTAGATACTATCTAAATGCCCTTATGCAGATTACTCTCTCTGCATATTCTCTGCAGGTGGCAATGTAAATGTAGGACCCCCAACTAGCTCAGCTCATAGTATGCACTACCTCCCACAATTCTCAGTCATTCCTTCTCAAGCCTCCACTAAATAAAGCCGGGTGAGGCCTTGGATCCCTCTCTTGGTTCCAGAGAATCTTCTTAGTGGCTGGACTTAGAGCCCTTTGACTCCCCCAGTAACTATGAATATGTTTTAGTGTCTTTATTTTCACCGTGGGTTGTGTGGGAAGTGATAGATTGGAATCACCTTGGTGAGAATACAATAACATGACTTTGGGATTACAAATACTGACTTCTCGGATCAAAACGAGGACTTAGAAGAAATCTCTACAACAGGTACATGCCATCATGCCCAGTCTCAACTGCCAGCTCACTTTGCCCCGGGGGTATGGCTGGTGGCACATACTGAAGTCTTAAATAGTGCAATAAAGAAAAAGAAAAGCATTTGAGCTGGTGAGATAGCTCAGTGGCTTAAATCACCTGATTAGACAAGCTTAGGCAGGCGCAGGGAACCTTGATCCCCTGCACCACAGACCATGCCAGCCTTGCCCTCACATCAGGGCTGGGCCAGCCAGAAAACTCAAAAAAAAAGAACAAATGAAAAAAACAGAAAAAGAAAAGCCCAGCTTTCTTATATTCAACAAAGGCACAAAACTTCCTCTAACTGTAGAAGATTACTGTGTGTAGACAAGCCCAAGGAATTTATGAAAAGATCATTAGCTAACAACTGGTTTCTAAAGGATACAGACTACAGAGTCAATATTTAAAACATTATCTGAATGTTATATTCATTCAGTGAGCATTTGGAATTAGGAATGTAAAGCTACCCTTTACAATTACACCAAAGTATAAAATATTTAGTACATGCATAACAAAATATATGTACCATCTGAACACTGCCCACAACACCAACTGAAAAAATAGAGAACCAAATAAACAGCAAGGAATGCTCTGACCATGAAGGAAAAGAACTAATGTTGTCATGAGGCAAATTCTTCCCAAATTGATGTAGGGTCAAGGCAACCCCAAAGAAAACCCTAGCAGATAATCTTAAGAAGCCTCCACGCAGGTTTGAGCATGAATATGTGAAAGCTAAGGGCACAGCTTAGCCAAAACAATTTGGAAAAAGAAGAACAAATTTCGTGAACTGAATACTTACTGTAGAGTTATTGTGACTCCAGCACTGGCAAAAAGAAAGAAACACAGCTTGGTGGACCACACCAGAGCAGAGGTAGAGAAGCTGCGGCACATATGGCTTGTGTTTTACTTTCAAGACAAAAGATACCAGTGATTAGTTTTTTTCTAAACTAAAACCTCAGTACTGAGGTTTAATGACACTTTGTGACAAAGAAGCGGGGCGGCTCCAAGGAAGAGAGACCAAGAGGAAGCCAAGCAGCCCGGCGGGCCCTGCCCAGGCTGGAGCCAAGAACTGGCTTTCCGGAACTGCCCATGACATAGGCCGGGCCTCTGCGAGCACCTTGGGCAAATGTGGGCACAGAAACTGTGCTCAGAAAGGGGTAAGTGAGCTGCCCTGGCTGAGCTGAGAGGTGTGTGTGTGTGTGTGTGTGTGTGTGTGTGTGTGTGTGTGAGCACACGCATGCGTGTGTGTGCGTGTGTGGAGGGGGAGACTATGAAGAAAGAAATTCACACACTCAGATCTTTGCAAGCCACATTCCCGCTGCCACTTCAAACCTGGTCTACTGGTGACGGGGCCTAAGTGTCCTCTTGTGCCCAAGGCCTCACAGTCCCATGCATGTGTCTATGTTTTGTCTGCACAGGCAGCACAAGAAAGGGAGAGAGAGGGGAGGTCACAGGGTACACAAGAACTGTGAGATGGGAACCAGCTCCAGAAGGAGAGGGCTGGGCTGGGCTGGGCTGGACTCAGCCCAGTGACTCCAGAAGTGGCAGCATCCTAGGGTAGGGGCCACACAGATTTGCACTCCCTTATTTATCAAGTAGCCTACCAGCTGTGGACTGCAGAGTTCCGGGCATCTAGAGGCTATCTCAGGAGCACCCACTAGAGACAGCCTGAATACCCCACTGTGGACAACCAGGGTGCCCTCCTATTGCAGGCTCCTCATCCAAATTTGGGGGGCACCTGGGGTGCAGTGCAGGGTGCAGGTGGCTCCCACTAAGGCAGCTTCATTCTTGAGAAGGACATCTGCACAGTCCTGCTGCTACACCCCCTCCTCGGCACCCTGGGACGGCTCTGGAGACATGTTAGCAAGCTCAGGCTTAAAGGAGCCCCCTCAAGATAGCTTTTCCCTGGCAGAGGATACAGTCAATGGCCGTGCAAGCTGCCCAGCAGTGAGACCTGGCCAGCTCTGAGCTCTGGAGCTTCCAACTAAAAATAAGGCAGATATAATAAAAATGAAAGCAAGACTGGGAGCTGCTCTGGGCCAGGTCTGTGTTGGGCACCTTTGTACACTGGGGTATTCTATCATCAGTAACACCAACTGGGTACTAGCATCCAGGTGAGGAAACTGAGTCATGGCTGGACAGAAACCGACGTGGGGGGCTGGGGTGCAGACAGCTGCGGTCTCTCCCTGAGTTTGCACAGGTTAAAGTAACGGGTTAGGAACTGAACTCCCTATCTGCTACTTCCAGACTGAATTCATAGCCCCACAAAGCCCTGTGCTAATTTATTCCTACACTGACAAAATTGTTCTTATTCAATTACATTACACTATATTGATTACATTATGTTGCTATATGATTTTATAATTAGCTGACACTGTGTATTTGTCTTTCATAGGGACTTTGAACTTGTCTTGCAATTGCTAATGCATATTAATTGTATGAATTAGGAGTTTGTGACATTTTAATATATGCATATTTCCTACTTTGATGGCACTCACCCTCCTGTCTTCCTTCTTTCCAATCTCTTCCTCTCCTTCTCCTCAAAGGGGACCGCAGATTCTTTAAGAACACAGGCTAAGTGTAATTTCTCTTCTCACCCCAGGGCCTAGCACATCAATTTACCTAAGGTAGGTGCTAAGAACATTGTATATTAAAACTCTTCAGTTCATTGATTGGTGTGAATGGAGCCACCGGACACAGTCCACACACGCAGGAGGCGGCTCAGACTGCCCAACAGGCTTAGACCACAGATGGACCCAGAAAAACAGAAGTATTTTTGGAAAACCTAAGAACATTACAGAATTAAGAGAAAAAAGCATTCCTTTTGAGATTGTTGCTATAGTAACTCAGCACAATGCAGGAAGGGAAATGCTGTCGAGATAGTGCATTATCTTTGATTACCAAGGAGGAAGCAAACATTTGTCCTGGCGAAATAGGAACGTTAGCTAGTGGGGTCCAAGCCCTCAGGCCTGGGCCACCAGTGTAGCTCAAGTTCCATCATGAGAACCTGGGGCCCAGGAGGATCCCAGAGCCACACAGTGTGTTAGAGGAGACTGGCTGTGGAGAGAAAAAACCAAGACCAGCTTCACCTTCTGGTGGCTCTGACCACAAATAAGTAGTTGTGGCCTTGGCCTCTTGTGGACGGGGAGCTTACCAGATCTCCCAGTAGGCATATCAAGGAGACGTCTGTCCACTTCTCTGGGCATCAGCAGCTTAGCAAACAAGACAGTGGACAAGTTTTGAAGTTTTCCCTTAGGGAAGAGTTGGCAAAGGATGCCCTGTGCTACACCTGCTCTACCCCTCTGACTTCCAGGGCAGCCTGCAGTGACCACCTGCAGTGCAGGAACCAAGCCAGTATAGCCCCAAGTCATCTGAGACTACCTTTCCCTGAATGGAATAGAGTCTTGGGGCTGCAGGCGAGGGGCAGGAGACGGGCAGGGTGGGTGCTCATTCCTACACCGTGTGACAGATATATCACTGAGCATCCACCTCAGCCCTTGGGAACAGCAAGGAAGGCAGAGGCAGGCAGCGTGCGATCCCACTGGAAGAGAAGCAGAAGGAGCAGGAAGGAGGAGGGCAGAAGAGGAGTGAAGAGAACAAAAGAAATGAACCGGAAATGGAGTCATTCTACACCTCCCCTGGGATAGAGGCATCCCCAGGCGCTCCACCTCCTTAAGCGGGGAGCCTCTGTATTATTTTCTCTCCTCCCTTCCTCTACTGCAAGATCATTTTCAAGAACAATCAGGACATGAAACAGAAAGTCGACTCCCCACAGGGGTACACAACAGAACTACAGAACCGTCTTTCACCCCAGTGCCTCCTCCCACCGCCCTGGCTGCACCCAGGGAGTCTGCAGCATCCGCCTACAGCAGGGAGGTGTCTGCCTTTGCTGGGCTGAGCTGGCTTGAAACACCTGTGGCCTCCCTCGCTGTAACTTCTGCAAACCCATGTGGGTTGGAAGGCAGCATGGAGCTGCCCCCTGCTGCGATCCGGGAAAGCGAGCTGGCCTGTGGTAAGCCAGGCCAGCATCCCGTGGTGTCTCAGTGCCACCTGCCCACTTGGGCTGACTGCGCAGTCAGACCTGGACCCCACTTTGGAGAAGGATCCTGCCACAAAGGCAAGTAGATGGGGCTGGACTTTAGTCACTGCTCAGAACAAAGCCACCGTCCTGTCCTGGTGGGTGGAGGGGCTTTTACAGGAGTGACTTCTTACGCTTTGTATTCTCCCCTCCTGGTCCACCTGCCAGATGTTTCACGAACACCTGATGAAAAGATGCCTCTCTTTAAGGGCCTCCTCTTTTTCTTTTGCATGGTCTCACAACCACCCCTTGAGATTCTGCAGTGCAGGGCTGCACGCTGCTCTGGTCCTCTGGGCCACACACGCAGTAGGCATTCAGTAAGTGCCCACGGATCCTCTGGACAACGTTGAGTCGGTCTGCTACTGCCTCTATTGGTGCCTGCCTCCAGGGAGAACATTATCCTGGGAAGGAGCTCCTGTGCTCTGTAAGCAGATTTAGGTTGCACAGGAGGAGAGGCACCTGGAAGGAGCTGCCTGAGTGCCCAGGGGAGAGGACAGCACGAGGACCCGAGTTTTGAAGCAAGGTGGGACAGGGCCCCAGTGGGTCTGTGAGGAATGGGACTCAGCAGAGGTCTCCTGAGGACAGGAGCAGCACCACAGCTGGGCAAGGCGGGGAGATTTCCTGAGAAGAGGAACAGTTTTCCCTTCCCACTGGAAAAGACAGCGCTGATGTTCCCAACGTGTGGGTGCCTGGAATCTCTGCCTCAGCTTTTCCAACAGGCAGAGAGAACACAGGAGTAGATTAATCAGTAAAACAAAGATCTGAGGGACTGTTGCTCTCGATTGTTTCCTTGATTAACTGAGAGCCCTTGGAGAGTGGCTCTTCTTAGGGTACAGAGAAGTAGGAGTGGGGTGCAAAGCCGGGCCCTGAGCCCTCTGGGCTGCGCACAGGTGCACTGGCTGCCCTCTGTCCTACTTCTTTACCTGACCTGTGGATGACATCCCAGCTACTGGCCTGCAGGAAGGTTCAGGGTGATCAGGTGCATACAGCAGGCATGTGAATGGAACTATGCGTGCACCTGAAGGGGTGCCGATTTCAAATGCGCGCCTGGAGCCTCCGGAGTTTGATTAACACCTTTTTTTTTTTTTTTTTCCTTTTTTATTGTTTAAATTTAACACGAGTTATATTACATATTTTCATCATCAGATCAGTTTAGATTAATACATATAGGTATATAAGCTTGATCAAACAATTAAACATTAACCCTTCTAAATCAACATCATTATTATTTTTTTTCTTTTCCCCTTTCTTTTCTTTGAAAGTTGACATATTGCACATTGTCCTCACAATCATTCTACAGAGTACAGTGTGTGGGCATGACCTACCTCCCTATTGATGTTGCTTAGAAAAAAAAAGGAAAAGCATATACTTCTCTTTGGACTAAGAGGAAGCAGGTACATATACAGTCAAATGTTCTGCAATTGCAGTGGGCCCCCAGTGAAACTTGTGATGTTGGAGGCTATTGAATCTAAGCCTCCTAAAGATCATCTCACCAATCTAGCTCTGTTTCATGCATTGTAATTAAACATTTTTTTTTTTTTTTTTTCCTGCTGGATGGTTAAGGGCAAGTTGAAGCAAGACCTGTATAACAAAACATTCATTTTTTTTTTGTATCTTCCAGGGTCAAATCCCCTCAGGATTAAGTTTGGGACCACAGGCAGTACTTTGTAGAACTGTTGTTAGTGTCAGCCTTCGGGACGAGTCACGGCCATTGCTTGGCCATTTTGCTTTCTGTGAAAGCCTGAGAGAATGTTTTTCTCTGGGTGACTCTCCTTAGATGCACCACAGTTCACTCATCCCTTTCCTCTGAGGTCCCATAATCTCCTTGACCAGGAAATTTGGGACAGCTCTGAGTTATAGGATATTACAGCACAGGTTCCCTTATATCCTGGGTCTTTTTTGACCTTGAAGGGCTAGGGCCAAAATATTGGCTATCCTTATAGCCCTTCTTTTTCTCCAATTTTTGGTCTGTTAACTTACATTCTTAGACCTCCAGCAGAAAAGCTTTGTGATACTATTACTCTGTAACATAGGTACTTGAGCTTATCATCACTGGCTTTCTGAGTATCAAATATCTTTGACTTAGCTTGGAACTGATATTTTCTGGCCATCATTGATATTCTATTAACTTTCCATACAATGTGATATAAGCAGTTACACAATTTTGACATATATATTTGGAAATTCATGGAAATACAAAATGATTAACACCTTATTAAAGCAGACTGTGATGACCGAGAAAAAAGGCAAGGTGTTGAGATAATTGTTCCCTCGAGGGCCGAAGAGGGTGCAGCGGTCTTCTGCTGAGGCCGATGTTTGGAAGGGTGCATTGGTGTGTTCTGTTTATGCTGTGGTTGAGGGCCACGTAAAAGCAAATACGGTCAGCTGCACTCGCGCCCCCTAGCTGAGCCTCCAAGGACTGCACCTACTCCTGCAGCCATACATTTTGTCACAGGAGTTCCGGCAGGGACTCAAGGCTCTCCGGGTGGCCACGTCTGTAATCTGTCACACTCTTAAACAGGTCACTCCTTCAGCGAATGTGTGAGCTGAAATAAGTATGGGGGGGCACATGCCTCGTGACTGCTCACTGCACATTACAGCCCCCAACTTGTCCAGTCCAGGTAGGGGACCAGAAGCTGGACCCTCTGTATTCCCATTAGGATAATTAATTTTGGTTGTCAGCTTGGATTGAGAAACACCTAGAAAATAAGAAAAGCACACTTCTGGGTGTGTCTATGAGGGGTTTCCAGACAGGACCGTCACCTGAGACACCAAAGGGGCACTCACTCAAGGTAGGGCAGCACCATCTACAGGTGGGGGACACGGATGGCACCAAGGGAAGGGGAGGGGCTCCTAGGAGGAGAAGGAGGGGCTCCTGCAAGGCTGTCTGGCTCCTTCTGCTTCCTGGTTGCCCCGAGGGGAAGAAAGAGCTGCATCTTGGCCTCATGGGAGTGGAGGCCCTCAGCCTGCCCAGGGAGGAGGGCAGGGGCATTGAGGAGAAAGCGCTGAGTCTGGACTCAAATGTTGAAAATGCATGGTGTAGGACTGGAAATGTATGTTGGGAGCCCAGGGCCTGGAGCCCCAGCACTGCTCCTGGGGCCAGAGGCTGGTGGACTGGAGAACAGAGAAAGTTCCCTGTAGCCAAGGGAGCTGTGTGTCAGGAGATCTCAGGAGGCCTCTTTGCCTACCCAGTGGTGCCTGCATGGTGTTGGCAGGGAGGAGCTGCATGAAGGGCTGCACTGGTGAGTGAGGACTTGGGGACATGTGTGTTTCCATGTCAAGGAAGTCCCTGCTCCATTAGGGTTCCCTGTGAGCACTGTTCCAGAAAGCTACAGTGGTCTGATGGCTAAGCATGGTGCAGTGGCTGGGAGCAAGAGTCCTCCTTGGGCAACTTGGGCAGTAGGCATCACTCTGGAAATGACAAGAGCCTTTCCTAGTCCACTGTGCTAAGGGTGGTGCCCGGCTCTCAGCGAGAGCTCAGTACAGGCCATGTCCTGTAGTTCTCTCCAATCACTATGCTTGCAAAGTCATCTGTGCAGGTTACATATCTGATGTTCCAGCGAAGCCAGACAGCCAGGTAATTAGGGGTCCCATGTCAGCCACGCAGGCACACTCAGAAGCTGGGACCTTCTAGGGCACACATCAGGACAGGGTGAGCACTGAGCTCCTGGAGCCACGCAGGGCCTCCCACGGGGAAGCATCAGCTGCAGCACCTCTGGGCTGGGCCAGATGGTGGAGTCATGGGAAGACCTATCCTTCCCGGTCCCCATTTGCCTCCGTCCTGCCCAACGGGTCACATGGGCCTGAACCCAGGTGGCTGCTGCGTCTCATGGAAGCTTTCTGAGGAAGAACGTGGGCGGGGACTAGAAGCCTGGAGGCACTGAAGCATTTTCCTATGTTGCTTGTTAATCTCTACTACACACCTGAGTAACCAGCTATGTGGGAAAATCTCCCTGTTAGCTTCAAAGCTATCTGAAAGTCATTGTGATGCATCTGGCTTTGCTCAAAAATATTCTCCAGCTGGATACAGAATCAGAGCTTTGTAGGTGATCTCCACATGAAGCAGGGGGAAAAATTCTCTGGGAGGCTACAGAAGATGCATAACTTCAAATTGGCCAATAAACACAAGACGTTTAACTCTAAGGCACTGAGTGCTGGGGGTCAGCAAGAGGGCAGGTAGAGATGGTGGCACCATGGACCCTTCTTTCTACCAGTCATTTCCAGGAGCCGAGTTGTGTTTGCCAGTCAGCAGAAAGTGAAAAAGGCAGCAAGCATACAGACAAAGGAACAGGAGACCCAAGCAGGGAAGGATGCCCCAGGACAGAGCAGGTGGGCACAGTGCAGGAGAGCCCACAGGCAAGCACAGAGTCTGGGGGAGGGAGGAGTCAGCCAGTGGGCGGGCAGGGAGCCTGTGGGAGGGAAGAGCCAGTGGGCGGCTCATGGCCACACCCACAGCTCCGCAGCCTTCACTTCTGGGCCTAACTGTTGTGCCTGTCAACTTCCCCTCACTGTAACAAAAACCTGGGATCATCAACTTAGAAAGGGGGTTCACACTGGTTCACAGCTGTAGAGGCTCCAGTCTATGGTCAGCTTCCAGGCCCCTGACAAAGGACAATGCATCAGGGAAGTAAAGAGGCAGCAGAACAAAGGCACTTATGGCCAGGACAGGAAGAAAGGGGAAGACTTGGTGTCCCACACTCCCCTTCCAGTGTGCGCCAGCAGGACCTAAGACCTAAGAGCCCCTCCTCTTACACTCGCACTACTTCCAAGGCTGTGACCTGTCCCTGAGGTTGCAGCCCTCAGGGCCTGATCACTTCCTAAAGGCCCAGACTCTTGCCACTCTGGCAATGGGGACTAAGTTTCTGTGTGAGCCTTGGAGGTATGCACATAAGCAAACCACAGGGGCCCTCTCTCACTGACCCTGTCCAAGCACTGCTTGAGCCTCACCCAGAGCCCAGTATCTGAGGCACCTTCCTACTGGCCAGGATCATAAGAGGGACCAGAGAGGTTAAGGAGTTTGGCTAGGGTCCTGCAGCCAGGATGCCAGCTTAGACTAGTGCAGCAGCACTTTCAAAGGATAAATATAAATTAATGTTTTGGAGAGAATCTCCTTGGGTCCTTTGCACTCTCATCACTTTGAGCCAAGGCATTCACTTTGGGACTATCTTTTCACAAATGTTTGTATGGTCAGTGGCCTTAAAGAAAGAGTCCCCACAGGGCCCAGGGCAAGTTTGTTTCCTGACAAGGTCAACAAAGAGGTTGTCTCTTTGCAGCAAGGCAAAGGTCGCACAGGTCTGTGGTGGCCTCCTTTGAAAGAGTGGGCTTGCCGATGCCTGCAGGTTTCCAGCTGTTCCTCACCATGCTGTGCCCACAGAAACTTAGAAGAACATCAGTGTGACTAAGAAGACCAGAGGCAGGTATGCAGAGGGCTAGGAGGACTCTCCTGGCTTACACTGGCATTGGGGATGCTGTAGGCTAAAATTTCAGACTTTTCACAGTTCTTGACACATCTGTATCAAGGTAAAAAAAAAAAAAAAAAAAAAAAAAAAAAAATCCAGAGGGGAGACCTTGGCTCAACAGCAGTGTCCAGGAAAGACAGAATTCTCATCAGAATAGAGCTGAAGGTTCAGCACTGCACAAGGCAACAGTTGGCCCCGCCCCCAGCCATGTTAATGAGGGTATCAGTGCTAGATCCCAGGAGGTGACAAATTTTTCCTAGTGTACCAAGTCCACTGCTAAAGAAAATTGTTTTGTAAGAGCACTCATAGACCAGGGGAACCTAATGAAGACGCCCCCAGGGGATGGAGTAGGGGAGTTTGAGTCTGAGGGGTTGGAGTGGGAGCCTTGGTGTTGCCCAGTGGGGAAAGCTAGAACCCAGAGTCAAAGCGGAGGTTCTCCAGGCTGATTCAAGGTGAAGTTTAGGGCCTAGTTTTTCTCCTGTTTTCATTGATGCCCTGCTCTCCCTCCATTCACTTATTAAGTATTTATCAGGCTAGGCAGCAGCAGCCCTAACAGCAGTGGGTTGGAAATGTGTGCTCCTGGGACGCTGGGCCAGGAGGCTGCTCTAGCGAAAGCTGGGCAGAGCAGGACATTGGACATCAGAGAGAGAGATCAAGAGAGACCGACAGGAGCCCTGCTCCATACAGGAGCCCTGCCCAGGATGGAGCAGGCTCCTCCCTCCCTAGGCTTCAGCTAGACGTAGCTCAGAGCAGCTTCAGGGAGGGTGGGGTCAGCACTCACTGGGGCTCAGAGCTCGCTCCATGCCCCGCAGCATTCTGCAGTCTCCCCAGGATTGTTCAGCTGGCTCCTGGGCTCTGGGGCTGGACCTCGCCCCAACCATGGCTTAGCCCCTTCTGAGCTAGAAGACTTGGCCCTGGCACTTGGGCTGTCTAGGCCCTATCTCATAACTGAATTGGCACAGAGACAGCACCTCCTATATGGCATGGCAGGCAGCCCCTGGCCTGGCCTGGGCAGATGTCCCTTCCTCTCTGTCTTTGGACCCTTTCGTCTTCCCCAAAGGGAGAGCTCCAGCCTTGCCTGCCTGGCCATGGACAAGGCTCTATGTGACATGCATGACCCACAGTGCCAGTGTGAGATGACAGAGGTGACAAAGGCCAGCCTCCTGAGGCTCCCACATAGCCCTTCTGTGTGGCCACCCTGCCTGACTGATCTAGCTGTAGGAGACACCACAGTGCCAGGCGGAGCCTCCACAGGAGGGACGGAGGAGGTAAGCCAGGAGGCAGGCGGTGTGGGCAGTGCAGCCATCAATGGTGCGGGCAGCCTGGAGAAAGCATTACTCCCCTCTCAGAGCTCCCTCACAGCTGCCAGAAGCTAAGACTTTGTGTTTCTAATCATCCCACAGATCTTTGTGCTGAGGAGACAGATGGGGGAGGAGTCGCAGGTCCAGGCAGGGCCCAACTGTTGGCTGAACCAAAGGCTGAGCCACCTGGGCAAGAGGCAGGTTGGAGCCTCCTGCCTCTGTCGCTTGTTTATTCCCTGTAGGGAATGAGCTTCCCAAAGTCCAGATTTTGGGGACAGAGGCCTAATACAACCTAACCCCTTCACGAAGCTGGCACCCTTCCAAAGGCCAGCACCTGGGTCATAGATGGTCTCCTTCCTTTCTCCTGCAAGGTCCCATCCCAGGACACCCAAAAGGAAGCCCAGGGGCTATGGCAGCCAGGAAGGAATCTGTTCTGTGAGGGCATGCTTTGCCTTAGCAGTGGGAAATAATTCCTTGCTGCCCAAATATGGCCCTGGTCTGCCTAACAAATCTTCAAAGCAACCCCTGAAAGACCCCAACTGTTCTTGAGTAACTGAACAGCATCCTGGAACTGCTTTCAAGAATATTTACAGGAGAAGAAAAATGTCAAGCCTGCCACCAGGTAAAATTCACAATGCCTGGCATCCAGGCAAGGGCAAACAGTCACGCCAAGCTGTGAAGAAGAAGAATGAAGCACATTTGGAGAAAGAAGAGTTGGCCAAAAGCAACTCGGATCCAACACAGATTTAGAACAGGTAGACAAGGACCACTGCACCAGAGGTTAACACTGCACTGAGCATGCTTTTAAAAGCTAAAAGAAACATTGCATGTATTAAGACAATAATGGAAGGCTTTTAAAAAGACACAAATTAAGCTTCTATAGATGACAACCATAATTTATGAGGTCAGAAATACACTGGATGAGATCATTTGCAGTCCAGATACTGCAGAATGCAATATTGGTGAACATGAAGATATTTCAGTATTATCCAAATGAAACACAAAAAGGCTACAGAATAAAATAAAATGATTACAATATCAACGAACCGTGAGAGTACTTTAGCCTATCTAATACATGTATAAAGTGTCTCCAAAGGAGAAGAGAAAAAAGGACTGAGAAAAATGTGTAAAGAAGTACTAGCAGAAAACTTTACAAGTGTGATGCAAAGTAAAACCCACAGGGCATCCCACTTGGCTCCCCTCTGTCTCTGTCTCTGTCTCAGACAGAAGCTTTCTTCACCCAATAAACATATTCTGCTCTTAAAATAAGAAGTAAGGGGCTGGGCAGGATGGCTCAGTGGTCTAAAGCGCCTGCTTAGGAAAACTTAGGCGGCTGCAGGGACCACGGTTCGATCCTCCTCGGCACCACATGCTGTGCCAGCCCTGCCCTGGGGGCAGGCTGAGCTGGCCATAAAAATAAATAAACAAACAAACAGAAGCTCTGAAACAAGAAAAAAAAAAGAAGTAAAACCCACAAATACATCTATAAATCAACCCCTACCCCAAAAAAACCCAAGACAACTGCACAAAGCCAACTTGTAGTGATATTGTTCTAACTACATTATAAGGGGGAAACCTTAAAGGCAACTACAGGGGCAAAAAGAAACATTATCAGAAGAACAAAATAAGAACAGATTTCTGTTCTTATTTTTTGTCTTCAGCAGATTCCTTCCTGAAAACAGTATAAGTAAGGAGGAGTTGAAATAGTATCTTTTTTTTTTTTTTTTCCTGTATTTTGGGCAGGGTCTACAGCAGTGGTTCTCAACCTTTCTAATGCTGTGACCATACAACATAGTTCCTCATGTTGCAGTGACCCCAAACCAAAAAATAATTTTGGTGGCTACTTCAAAACTATAATTTTGCTACAGTTATGATTCAGAATGTAAATACCTGATATGCATTATGTATTCTCATTACTACAAATCAAACATAATTTAAACACAGTGATTAATCACAAAACAATATTTAATTATATGTTGAGAAATATTTATTGTTAATTCCAATAAATAACATTTCACTGTGGCATAGCATGGGTTTAAATATGTATTTTCCGATGACTTTAGGTGACCCCTGTGTTTTAGTCATTTGACCCCCTCCAGGGTCTCGACCCACAGGTTGAGAACTGCTGGTCTACAGGGTGGAATGGACGCAGTGATTCTACTGTTTTCAGCCTCCCAAGTGCTGTGATTACAGGCATGCCCCAACCTGTCCTGTCTCAATTAATGGCTCAGCATGCCCTGGGGGTGGGCTGGCATGGCATGCCAGGGATCAAGCCCTGCTCTCTGTGCTCTGCCTGAACAGGCGCTTCAGTCTGCTGAGCTATCAGGCCTACCCTGGAACAGTATCTTGAACCAACCTGCTAACTTGGAATTCTGTGCCCATTGAAAATATTTCCACAGTGACAGCAAAGAAAAAATGATGTTTTCACACATGGAGGCTGAAAGAATTCACTAGCAACAACACTGTGGTGCTCGGCACGAGGATCTTTTCTGGCACAAGGTCAGCGACGCTTCCCTGAAATGTGGATCTATGTGAGGGAATGAAAGGTACCGAAAGTAATAACCACAGGGGAAAAGAGCTACAGCTTTTGTATCCTCTCATTTAAATCACTTAAAAAAAACCTTTTAACAAAGATAGTGGCTGTTATGGTTTATGTCTAGTTGTCCCCCCAAAGCCTCATGCAATCATGGGCAGGGACTTCTACAGACTGAGACTTGACTCATGAGTCACTGGGATTATGTGTTTTACGTACTGATGGGATTATCGGTCTGAGTACTGCTGGGAATTTCAGGTGTGGCCTGAATAGGCTAAGGTGGTGAGGCGGATAGGCTAAGGCAGAGAGGCTGATGTAATTCAAAGAGAGACAGAAAGACAGACTCGCGCTGTTGCTCTCTGCTCCCCTGGTTGGTCGGTTGCCTCTGTCTCAATTGTTGCTGTTCTGCCACCACGAACTGGATGCTCTCTGCCCTGTTCCACTCAACCTTGGGTCAGCTGAATATGGACTGAAACTTCGATGAACTGTGAGCTCAATAAACCTTTCTTTCCTTCATTTTGGGTGTCAGGTATTTGTCGCAGCAACGAGGAAAAAGGTAACTAAGACAGTAACGATGTAGTGTGAGGTTTATAGCATATGTACAAGGGAATGTGTGACAACAGTAGCACAAAACTGAGAGAGAAATGCACTTGTAAATTACTTACTGCATCTGAAGTGACCTAATATCACTTGGCAATGGGCTGAGAGCTCAGATGTGAACACCATGGCTAGAATAAAGAGATGTTAAGTCTAATAACCAACAGAAATAACATGCAAAAATTAGCATTTCTCAGCCCAACAGAAGGCAGAAAAGAGGACAAAGAGCATATAGAATAGATGGAAAAAACAGAAAACATGATACATCACATCCTTAAGCCACACCATACCAAGTTACATGAAATGTAAATGGCTACCAAGGAGCATACAGCACTTCTCTTGCCTTTTGAATTATGGGTTTTGTTATGTTCTATATGCTACATCTCAAGATATTAGAATATTTCAAGTAAAATATTTCACTTTTAGTTCTCAAGGGTATGTTTGCTAAGTATAAAATTCAATGAGGACAGATTTTTTTAGTCCTTTGAATTAATTAGTCTAGTTTCTTTTAAAAAATCTTTTAAAATCACTTTTAATAAGTAACAATGTGACAGTTTCAAAACACATTAGCAGTCCATTCCCAATAATTGATACAATGCATAGTGTTGTCCTTGTAGTAGTTATTTAGAGCACAGGATGCAGACATGATAATTTTTCCAACCATTATTGATATAAAAATTTTGGGGCCCGGCAGGATGGCTCAGTGGTCTAAAGCACCTGCTTAGGAAAGCTTAGGTGGCTGCAGGGACTGCAGTTCAATCCCCGGCACCACATGCTGTGCCAGCCCTGCTCTCAGGGCAGGCTGAGCAGCCATAAAAATGAATAAATAAACAAAAGTTCTGAAACAAGAAAAAAAATTATTTAAAAAAATAAATAAAATAAAAAATAAAAATAAATAAATAAAAATTTCTTCTCATTGAAGAGAAAGTAGTTGTATAGATAGTACAACATTGCATAATTACAGTGCATTATTGGCAGAACTGGAAATGACAGAAGCTGTTGATTTAAGCCTGTTAGAGCTCAACATAATAATCTAGCTTTACTTTTGTCTAGTTTCTTATTCACTTCCTCTTTTTTTTTTTCCCAGTGTGGAATAAGATGTTGTTTAATTTTGCTCCTCCATAGCTAATATTTTTGTTTTATGTATATATGTTTTAATAATTTTTTAATTTACTATTAGTTTTGGACAATTCCATTTTTGTGAATGTTGGTTTGATTTTATTCATATTTCTTGTTCAAAAGGTTCATTTTTCTTGGAAATGTGCTATAATTTCAACTAAATTTAGAAATTTTACATCTTTAAATATCTATTGCCTACCCCTTTCTACTTTGAGAATTCTAGTTATATAAATATAAATTTCTTGATTTGGGCACAGAGTGAAGTACTACATGACTGATCTGTAAAATCTTCATTTTTAAGACAATTTTTATTGTTATATCCATTTAAGTTTGTAAATAATTCATTTACAATGTGCGATCTATTATTAAGCTCATGTTATGTATTCATTGCAGAAGTATTTCTCTAAAATTCACTTTGCCTACATCTTATATCTTTCACATTTTAATATTTGTGCATGATTTTTAATATGCTATATAATTATTGAATTTCAATAAAGTTAACGAAAAAAAGCCACAGATAGCTCAGCAGACTAAAATGCCTGCTTAG
>PVJA010004277.1:0-87482 GCA_004027025.1 Myocastor coypus
AAGATCCCATTTTAAAATTAAACAAGAAGCCTAAAAAGGGCTGGGGACCTAGCTTGCCTAGTACTAGTTCAGCATGTACTAGTTCAGTCCCTAGTAATGACGATGAAATGGCTTCTGCAACATAGCAAACACACGTTTGTTGCCTAACAACTGCAATGGAATATAACGATTTCAAAATTATTCTTAGTGTCATGTATGAATCTTGCAGATGGCAAAAATAAAACAGTAGTGTGGGCTTTTCCTAATAAAGTTTCCAGAAGATGCTACTTACAAGAGTGCTCTTCTGAGCTTCAGCCAACTTTGTAGCAATGAAGTACTGAATTGGCGCGAGGAGCACAATGACAGCCGCACCCACCAACGCACTGGATCCAAGCAAGTTATAGAGCAGAATCACCCCCATGATGATCTGTGAAGGAAAACATACGGAAAATGGGAAGTAAGTGGGGCTGTAGGAGCCGCTGCACCAAAGGAAATATTTCTAGTGAAAGTGTAATAATGTAATTATTCCATTAAGTTTACTTGGAAATCAACTCAGCTGTGACAGTTGAGTTTTAATGTGGTTTATTTGGGGATAGCTAAGTACTAGGAACTTATTTTTAGTGTCGTGATTTGCCCAGCTGGTGTCAAACCAATTTACTACATGAACTTGCAGAGAGGTCCCATGATGCTTCTGACCTTATAAAGCAATCATAAATTTTTTAAAGGCGCGCACACACACACACACACACACACACACACACACACGCACATTTTTGAAAATAGTGTTCCCCACCACCAATTTAACATTACATATTCTCTTGAAATTGCACTAGTTTTTCAAAGCTATGGGAATGGTAGTATAGATAAGCATTATAGATGAGTATAGGGTCACTGTTTATTGACGAAAATTACTCACTGGCTCAATGATCCCTGAAGTCTCCTAAAAGCATAACAACCAGGACTAATTGAAACTGTTAATAAACCAAAGTTACTGCTGGAGCACTACCTTCCTCATTTCCTCCCTTTTCAAATGTTTCTCAGACTCAATGATGAACTATTTATGCCTAACTTCTCTACTTTAACATTTTCTTCTTCTTCCTTTAATTCTTGAGATCTAATGTCACTACCTTCTCTCCCTCATTTTTCTGCAGAAGCTCAACTTATCATGGATCAGAATGGCACACAAAGCACCAGCTCCATGCAATTCGAGCATATAGTCTATGCCTATATGACCATGTTGACAGCCTTTTGGTAGAGGACACATGTATACTTCCAACCAGTTAAGTATTTGAGGAACTCCATTCAAGACATAGCATTCTCTATAGTCAGTCACTTATGATGCAGGCATTCAGTGTAATCTCTGCTTTCTGGGGCCCTCCAAATCATACTACATGGGCAGCTACTTGATTGAATACCATGAGTACATTTATCATAAGTACATTTTGATAAAATGAGACAAACCATATCTTTATTTTTGCACTATGCATTTGGTATAATATACATTTTTAAAAATTTGAATTGATATTCCACTTAAAAGCAAAAATACAAACAATAGATTTAAAAACAAGCATGCATTATTATTTTATGCTCTATAACAAATGCAATACACAAAGAAATGTAATGGACTACATCAAATGAGGTCTACAGTTGAAGCTCCATCTATAGGTTGAAAAGCTTGCGACAACTGAAAACTATGCAATAGGATATCAGAGAAAAATTAAATATGTTTCTTTTGCCATTTTCATCCAACTGGCTGAAGAAGCACATATCACTACTGAAATTCTAGGAGATGGTTATGTGACCCTCCAGCTTGTCCCATTGCCTTATAACATTTGATACTTTGTAAAATACTAGCTATTGAAAATATGAGATGGATTAAAGAAGTTGATGTAGTTTAAAGATGCTAGGAAAGACTCCATCAAAATGAAAGGAGTCAGAGCTCAGCTGTGTGATTGGCATGAATGTAGGCAATAGCACATCAGTTAGTGAATGGTCAGGAAACATCAGGCACTGCTGCTGACTGCTGTACACACGTTGCCCTACTCAACTTAACAATCTCACAACTCTGTGAGGCAATTCCATCGTATTATTTGCATTGTACAGCAAAGGAAAATAATGCCTTGAGGGATCAAGCACTGGTACAAACAATAGGTGAGGTAGATTGATCAACCCAAGCAATGTAATTCCAAATCCTATTTTGTTATACCACAGTGTAACATGTCTGTACCTCAGTCTCCTTACTTACAAAAAAGGTATAATAACATCAGCATATTCAAATTTTTTCCCTATTTATTAAATGCTTAGTAATATTTTTGCTTTATTCCCTCTGATAGGGAGAACCTTACTCATAGGGATCTACCTGAACAGGCATAGCCCACAGGTTGGGACACAGGAACAAGAACCACATGAGCTGATTGGTTTCAATGGCCACCAAGTTGTTGATCTGCCCCAGGGTCATCTCACCCATGGACAAGTTAGATGTAGACAGCCTAAGGATTTTATTGTATATCATGGCCTATAAGAAGAAAAAAATACACATAAAGCTCTACATTTAACATTATAATATTTACTTTTAGTGAAAAAGTAACGAATGTCTTAAAACACTTAAAAAAAACCCTTCATGGACAACTTTAATCAATCACTATTCTTATTTCAGCACAGTTGCTCTTTGTCCTCAATTAACTGCTAGCTTATTATTTTATTCTTTTTTTTTTTTTTTTTTTTTTTTTTTTTTTTTTTTTTTTTTTTTTTTTTTTTTTTTTTTTTTTTTTTTGAGACAGGGTCTTGCTATGCAGTTGAGGCTGGCCTTGAGCTCACTTTTGTAGCCCAGGCTGGTCTCAAACTTGCACCAATCCTCCTGTTTCAGCCTCCTGAGTGCTGGGATTACAGATTATTTTATTATTTAAAGAGAAAAAAGTAAGAATTTCAGAATAAGATAAAAAGAGAGTAACAGTAACTAATATATTGTATATTGTTATCTTCAAATAATTACTTGCCGTACAATATGTAGGCATGAAATATTGTCCAAGAAAACAATGTTAGCACAAATATTTCTTTTCAATGAACTAAAAAAGTATAACTATCTTGTGCATATAATGCACATTATATGTAATATATTTTTATATATTTATATTCCTAATCCCTTTTTTCCTTTCTCCTTTCCCCCATCCTAGTTTCTGTTTCCTTTTAAATACTTTCTTCCCAATCCACAATGTCTGTTATACATTTTGTGTCTTACTTATTCATGCAGCTTCTCACATTAGTGAGACAATCTATATTCAACTTTGGACACACATGAGGTAAATAATTGCAAGACTTCCAAATGTTTGTCTTAATATATAATTTTAAATCATTTTTAACTCATTATGCTTCTAAAATGAGTTCTACATTTGTTTCACTAAACAGGCCTTTAAAGTGTTGTAATATCAAAGTGAAAATTGAATCCAAAAAAATATGAAGCTATGACCAGTCCTGCCATCAATGGTACATACCAGAAGAGCTCCACGCAGGTTAATGCCAGTTTCTATGGTTACATAGTAAGAAGCCTGCAGAAATGTCCTTTGTAGAATAAGGGCCAAGAAGAGAAGAACTGCCAGAACATGAGCATTTTCCAGAAATTCCTTGGATGAAAGGGTATCTGGACTCTTGTAAAAAAAAAATTAAATTATTCATTTCATCAATTGAGTACACAGTTTGCATTTCTTAAAGGATATAGGATTTTTAAATATAAAATTTTAGTGACCTGATATTGATCAGCTGTGGAATAGGTCACAGTAAGGCAGTTTCAGATTTTCTCAATTATGTCCATGAACATAGATATAAATCAGCTCAGTGCATAAAATGCCTAAATGAGGACTATGATTGGTAGTTACGTCTAGCTGTAGAGGGGTAGCTTTAATTATAAAGATGTGGATGTATCCCACCTCAAATAGGAAATGGTGGTTAAAAAAAAAAGACAAAAAATAGTTCATCTGCTAAAACTGAAATCACAAAAACACATATCTGGTCAGAAACACCAATGGGAAAACTTCTCATTTTTAAAACTCTGTTACTTTCAGCAGCTCTAAGCATTTTTTTCAAAGCTTCATATATCTGGATATCAATGCAATTATATATTATAAAATAGGCAATTTGACTACCGATTTCACCAGTTCATGTGACATTTGCAGAGAACAAACACAATTTATGAAGAACAGTTCTAGGAGTCGAACTATTACTAACAGATAACTTGATCCTTTACACAATACACCTAAAAGTTCCATCAAAATTGCTAAAAATGGGGGCTGGCCAAATCACTCGACGGATTAAAGCACCTGCAAGCAGGAGCAGGGGCTAGGGATTTGATTCCTGGTCCTGCCATAGTGACCCCACCCCCAGGGCACACTGAGATGGCAATTGAGACTGGGTGTGGTGGCACACACCCCTAATCCCAGCTCTTGGGAGGCTGTAAACAGGGTATCACTATGAATCGGGTCTAATAGTGATACCTTGAATACCCTGTAGACTCTTCGCCTTCCCCCCCACCACAAAGAAAATACAGAAAAAAAAATTGCTAGACTTAAAAACCAAACTCAAGGCCCGGCAGGATGGCTCAGTGGTCTAAAGCGCCTGCTTAGGAAAGCTTAGGTGGCTGCAGGGACTGCGGTTCAATCCCCAACACCACATGCTGTGCCAACCCTGCTCTCAGGACTGAGCCGGCCATAAAAATAAATAAATAAACAAAAGTTCTGAAGCAAGAAAAAAAATAATAAAATAAAATAAAATAAAAATTCTTAAAAAAACAAAATAACTCAGTAGCATAGCAGTATATAAAATCAACACACAAAAATAAACAATGTCCCTCTACACTAATAATGAAAGCATTGAGAAAAATATTAGGAAAGATACAATGAACAACAGCCTCAAGAAAAATTGAATGTTTAGGAACTAATCTGACCAAGGACATGAAAGGCTTCAGTAGAAACAAAACTACAGTCTCTAAAGAAAGGAATCAAAGAATGTATCAACAAATGGAAAGACAGTCCTTGTTCTTTAACAGGCAGGACCACTATATTCAAACTTACCATGCAACCCAAACTGATATATAGATTTAATACAAACCAAATGAAAATACGAACAGCACACATTATACAAAGAAAAAAATCATATAAAATTTCTATGGAAAGGGGACTGGGGAGATAGCTCCGTGGCACAAGTGCCTGCCTGGCAAGTACAAGGTCGTGAGTTCGAACCCCAGTCCTGCAAAAAATAAATAAATAAATAAATAAATTTTTAAAAAACACAATTTCTATGGAAGCAGAAAAGACCTAAGACAGTAAAGGCAAGGAAGGATCCCAGGAGCCAAGCAGGAGGCAGCACTACCCCAGGTTTCAAGTTATATTAAAAAGCCACAATGATACAACATAATAACATATGGGCCAATGAAACAGAATAAAGCGTGTAAAAATCACCCCAGGAACATTCAGTTAGTCACCTGAACCTTGGCAAAGGAACTAAATATACACATTGGAGGAAAAGGAGCCTCTTCAATAAACAGGGCTTAGAAAACAATTGCTTTCACACATGCAGAAAATGGAATCGACACCCACACATGACACTGTGTACTAAGATAAAATTAAAATGATTGATAGTCCTAAATATTAAAGGAGAAATAATCTACTAGAAGATAAACTAGAAGACACTAGCATAGACAAAGACTTTTCAAACAAAACCCCAATTACACGAGAAATAACATTAAGAATCAATAAGTGAAACTATGTGAAAATTTAAAAAGCTTTTACATAGAAAAAAGAAACTACAGTAGTCCCTTGTTAAGTTGTGATTTGCCTTTCTCAGACTCACTGTTTCACAGGTTTTCAAAAATCATTTTTCTAAATTATTGAACATGGATTTGTTTCCTTATATCACAGGATTTTGCAGTATCATACATTGTATGCATGTTGTTAAAATAATGCATGTTTATAAGGTTAGAAAATTGTTAAGAACATTAGAAGTGTTTTTTTTTTTTTTTTTAAATGTGCGAAAGGTTTGTAAGAGTGTAAGAATTGGAAATAGGTTTTCCAGTTACTTCTCAAAAAAGGGATTAATGTCTAAAATAAATAATGAACTAAACATATTAGACTCCTCCAAATAAAATATCAAATCAAAGATGTACAATTGAAATGAATAAGCCTTTAGGTTCTTCTTCTTCTTTTTTTTTTTTTTTCTTTTTTTTTCTGTCACCAGGGATCAAACTCAGGACCTTGTGATTGTCAGATAGATTCTTATGCTTCTGAGCTATCTCCCCAAGCCTATGCATAAGCACCTCTCAAAAGAAGTACAAATAATCAGTAAATACATTTTAAAATATTCAGTGTCTTCTATCTAGGTGACACTGACAATAGTTCTACAAAGAACTGTACATGGTTTCAAAGTAAATCCTGAGGGGATTTGACTGACCTTGGGAGATATAAAAGTTACATGTTTTGTTCAGCATCTCTGGCCACTAGAAAAATGAAAGTTAAAACAATATAGATTCCATCTTACTCAAGAAACAATGGGCATCATCAAGAAATCAAGTAATGACAAATGCTGGTGAAGCTCTTGGGTGTGGGAGAATTCTACATTGCTGGTGGGAATGTAAACCAGTGCAACCACTGTAAAAATCAGTAAGGAAATTTCTTAAAAAGCTAAAAGTAGAAATTGGCTTTGACTCAGCTATTTCCCTTCTAAGCATCTCACCTAAAAAAAACTAAAGACACCATATCACAGTGATACATACTTATCCATTCATGAGCAGATGAATGGATAAATAAACTGTGACGCACATGTACAATGATACACAGTTCCCTCTTGGAGTTATTTGTAGAAAAACAGAAATGCCTTGAGGCTATAAAGTTTAAAAGACAGAAATCATGTACGTGAACTTAGGTATCTCAGGATTTTATGTGAAACACAAAGTACAAATAATCTAAAGAGCAAACTAAAGGATGAGTTATAAAAATCAGCTAGAGGGATCTTTTATAAATGGGGAAGGGGCTTAGAGATGGGGGTGAGGGGAGAAGAGCAACATAAAGGGAAATAAAAATAATTAATGCATTCTATACATGTACCAGCTCCCCACTAGGAATAAATCTGAGTTATTTGGAGAGAGTCATATCACCCTTGAGGTTATAATGTTAAAAAGAAATAAATCATGTACTGCCAACACATATTAAAACAAAATTAAACATTAATATAATTAAAGAGAAAATTGGTTTAATAGGAATGTAACTGCATTTATCATAAGAATGCACATAATTTATTGAATTTTTTGCATGAATAGCATATGGTAACTTCCTTGTTAGAAAAAGAGAGGGACAGCACTCAAGAAAGTTCATGATGACAGTGAGGACATCTCATTCTTAATGAATGAGATCTTATGAAATTGTATTTCTGGCCCCTTCCTCATCTCTCCTGGGAATACATAGAAACCTCCAAACTCTGGTTCCATCCCAGAAAATCACATTCTTAATATACGTAAGGGATGAAAATGGTAGAAGAACTCTGAAATTTAGATGTTTTTATGTATTAGGTGAGTAGAAACAAAACATCACAGATGTATAACTGATCATGGAAACATGATTCCCTATAAATAATAACTAAATGTTAGGGCTAGCAAGATAGCTCAGTGGACTGTGCCTGCTTAGGCAAATTCAGGGACTGGGGTTCGATCCTCAGCACTGCATGCCATGTCACGCCACCTCTGGGTGTGCTAAGCTGGCCACCAAGACCCTGCATGGTGGCGCACATCTGCAATCCCAGCACTGGGGAGGCTGAAAACACAAGGATCACTATGAGTCTGAGTTGTGGAGTAAGACCCTGTGCCAAATACATAAATAAAATATAATAATAATAACAATAATAAATGTTAATGTATGCAAAAAGCTGAAATTTGAGCAGCTCGGTTATTCTGTTTATAGAGATTACAACCTAGAGAGATAAGTGTATCTATAGGAAACACGAAGTATCATAGAAATATACAGTGAACTTTTAAATTTAAATAAATGTCTTATAGTAAGACACATTGCCCCTCAAAATACTGCCTGCAACTTCAAACACATGCATCTTATTGTTCTTGCCAATGCTGCAGCAGTTCTAGAAGCCATTGTTTGTGTCTTTATAAGGTGTGATAAAAAATATGGTGACTGTGGAGGCAACATATCATCTTACAGAGACATAGGTAGGTAACAGCATGATAGTGTCCCCTCAACCACCTTATTCACCATAGGACTTCAAGTCCTTCCCCCAAAGTCAAAATGAGCACGGAAGGTAAAAGTTATTAGTGGATTCTGTGCATCAACCCATGAAGCTCATGACATGCAAGAGGACTTCCAGAGGAGGCTCAGAAAGTGGCAAGAACAATGAGGCAAGTGTATCTGCAGCACGGGGAGGTATTTTGAAGGGGACTATTGGCATGTCCTTCCTTGTAATACGGTTTTTGAAATGTACACATTCACCATATTTCTTATCATACCTTGTATGCTTCACTGTGAAAGATAGAAGCAGTAAGTGCTAAGATAAAGTAAAGAAAGTGTTAGGGGAGTATTGAAAGTAGTCAGGCTTCAAGCAGCGTGCCCGCCAAAAGCTTCAGTGGTGAGGTAGTATTTAATGTACTCTTGCACAGTGCATAAAATTTTAATAGGTGCTGAAAAAAGGACTGTAAATCAGGGTGAGAAAACACAAAAGGGAAAATGAAAACCTAGAAAGAACAGCATACAGACGTTTTCAACAGTAGAAAATGAAACCATTCTGCGTTTATAATAGCAAATGTAAAGCCTCTTTATTACCTATCCATCCTACATCATCACAAGATTCCTTCCAATCACTGTCAAGTATAGTGATGGCTTCTAACATATCAGAAAAATGTCTAATACTCCAAACCACATTACTAACATCATTGGTCGCAAGTCTTTAAGAAGGTGACTCAGCCATCTCTGGCATACTCATGCATGGAATCTGCTGAAAGGATAACTATAAAGTTTGAACCAATCAATCAATTCGAAAATTGATGCATGTATTTTCTGGCACACAATATACTTATTAAATATTTATCAGCTTTGAATCTGAGAAATAATTTTGTTGGCCAGATAATTCAATGGATATATAGGCACACAAAGTTTTACACAAAGAACATTATTACTTTTACGTTTTTATACTTCATTTTATGCAAATAAACACACTCAAATTACTCATAAAACTATGCTAAGAAAAAGCGACAACTACAACGAAATCTGCCAATAATGTACATCTTTCCGGAAGCACTATGCACTTACTTCTGTTGCATTATTTGTCGCATTCTTGGTTTCATGCACACGTTGAACTATTCCAGAAATACAGAGAGGTCCAGCGAAACCCAGCAAGTCAGCTAAGTATCGAAATGTGCTGCTCAGTAATATCGGTCTCCCGAAGGCTCTGTACATTGCAAGCCATATAGATGGAGTTCGATTGGGATGATCAGCTACTTTCTTCTAAAAGAAAAACCAGATACACCAAAATTAAACTGTCCAAAACAGCAATTAATCTCAACAAATGTGACATTTCTGTTGATATCTCTGAAGATGTTCTAAGGGCTTAAAAATAGACGTATAAATTTCAGTATTATTTGAAGCTGCACTTCTTTTCCATAGCATGAATAATTCTATATCCTCAGATTTATGCAAATAGTAGCTATTGAATGCATTATAAAAAGTGGAATGAAAAATATATAGGTCACTTGAAAGATGCAAAACATGAATGTTTTGTTATACAGGTTTTGCTTTAACTTGCCCTTGATCACCCACTGGAAAAGCTTAATTACGAGGCATAAAAAAACAGAGCTAGATTAGTATGATGAGATGTAAGAGGCTTAAATCAACAGCTTCCAACATTGCCAGTTTCACCAGTAACCCAGTGCAGTTATGGAACATTGGACTATGTATACAACTACTTCCTCTCAGTTCTAAGAGAAGAATTTTTTTTCTTCTTTCCTTACCAGTATCAATTAGAAAATATATCATGTCTACACCCTGTGCTCTGTATAACTACTATGAGGACAATAATATGCAATGTGTCAATTATTGCAAATGTACTACTAATGTGGTTTGAGACTATCATATTGTTATTTCTTATTAAAAGTAATAACAAAAAATGAAAAAATATGTATGTAAAAAATTCTGGATTGTAGCTCTGTGGGAATATTAGGATTCAATACTCAGGGCAAGAAAAATGAAGTGGAATGAACAGAAAAGAGAAAAAAATATATATATATAGGTCATGTTTTCTAAGACTGCATTATTATTAGTTGTTAAGGAATGGTGAGAAATTCTTAAGGCCAAATTCACGAATTACCTTGAAGATATACGTCATCATGAATAGTATCAAATGACACTTTATATACAAGAAGACAGTGAAGTGTAAGATGGAGATTACTGATAGACTGCTAAAAACATGCAGAGTCCCTAGGAATATAAGAAATTTACCTATCATGCTACTATAAGCTAAAACAGATTGTTTCAATCTCAAATTGCTTCCAGTTTATTTTTTCTCCATCTTCATGAAAGGTGGTCAGTACTTCTGAAAATTTGTTAGGCTTTTATTTGTTAAGAATCACTGTTTTAAAACTGCAAAGAGTGACATATAGATTTAATTAGTTCATTACTTTACATATTTGCATTTCTTGGTAGAAAAGATTTTCAGACACGAATGCTCTTCATAAATATGTCTTGGGTGCAAAGTGGGTACAACTGTTTCACTATGGCTGAGTAGCCAGCTCAATGGAATGGATTTCAGTTATGTTCCACATTCAATTTCCAATTAGAATAAGCAATTTGATTATTGTTCTAAAGTTTATTGACATGATATTAACACAGGAAGTCCAAGTTAGTTTGTGTTTTTAAAGAACATTCAGAGAATGCAAGCTATTTTTACTCTATATTGTAAATCTTTACTTGAGCAGAGAAGCTTAAAAGCTTTATGCAATATATTTCCCAGGGGCAAAACCACAGAAATGACTCAGGTTCATTTGCAGTAACCATGCTCTGCAAAAAAATAATTTCATAACACAAATTTCTAAAACAAGGAGTCATTTTCATCATTTACGAAAATGTTTTGTTGGTCTTGATTTAGAATACTCAAAATCCCATTAACTGGTTCACCATACCTTACTCTCTTCCAGTATTATTGTGAATACCCCCAATTTAAGTGACCTTGACATTTGTAGATAATTGCAACATGGAACATATCCACCATTGTGGATAGCTTTCATGGCCTCAGAACGACAAGTTGAAACTGTACTAAGACTCTCATCTTTACAATTTCTAAAGTAATTATTAAATTCATGGAAAGTACCAGGTGAAACTAATTTTAGAAGACATATTGGATAGTACATACTAAATCAAGATGGTACTCCTTTCATTTAGCTACCTAGGTATCAAATTTGGTTAACAACTAGTTAAAGAATTTTGATTTCTTAAAAGGTGTTATTGGTCAATATGATCAATTTTACCTATACTTAAAGATTATTCATACGCTTCTTGAAAAAAGACAATAAAAATTCCTTGAATTATTATTAGATGTAATATGGGTTAATGGTAGAGGACCACTGGACTTTGTTCTCAGCTTCCACTTGACCGTGGGTCCCAAAAGTGAAACTGTGCTATTGACCACCCCCTCACATGGTGAGTGCACATCTGACACAGGTGCCTGTTCGTCATTGTCGCTTCCAATCTTTCCTCAGGGATCAGGTGGCTTGACAGAAAAACTACCAGCTAAGACAGAAAGAGAAAAGCTGCTTTTCTTTTATCATAGATAGTATTTAAACTGTGGCTGTTATGCTTCAATAAGGCCATTCTCTGCAAAGGTAGGCATGGGAGACCGGTGCTAAGTTACCTTTTGTTCTTCATAAGCATCTTTGAGGCAAACATAATTTGTCACTGCCCTCATCGCTATGGGCAGTTTTCCAATTGCCTTCAGATCAATAGGCTTCCTATGAGCAGAAATGATAAGCGTGTTCATCCACCAGTAGGTTGCTTTGGACAGTAAATTCACAAATGGTTGTAGGAATCTCACACCCAGGTCCTGGAGGTCTTCAGGAGGCTTTACTTTCTGAGGATTCATAAAGAATACATATCTCTGTGGCATAAAACAATACCACAGTGCTACAATTAGTCCAAGTCTTTCTCCACATATTAAAAATATAATTCCATCCTTTGTTGTAGTTTCATGTCAGGCGGTCAATATTTATATTATTTAATGCTTCCTTCTGACTATTTCTGAAACATTCTTTGGAATATTTCCTTTTTGTTAGATGAACTAAATGGCAAAATTATATGTTGAAATTCCTTGGGGCCAATTGAAAACCATTCAATTCATTTTCTAAAAGAACATGTTTTTCATTACACAATAAAGTCACCAATGAAGATTTTTATATTATTAAGATTTCAAAATATGTTATCAACACTATCACTGAATTAGTGTTGATTTGTATGTAGTTTGACTAATGTTCACTTATTCTTCACCACATTATTGTACTATGGCATCTTTCCACTCTTAGAGCAAATTAAAGTTCTCTGATAGAAAAAGAATGCTGCAGGCTGGCAAGAAAGCTCAGTGGACTAAAACGCCTGCTTAGGTATTCTTAGGCAAGCACAGGGAAATAATTCAATCCCTGGCACCACATGTCACATTAGTCCTGCCCCCAGATGTGCTGAGTTGGTCACTGAGACCCAGTGTGGTGGTGCATGCCCATACCAGCGCTGGGATTATATGCTGAGAATGTACAACAACCAAATACAGAAAAAAATAAAAAAATAAAATAAAATGAATGCTGAAAATATGGAACAGCATTTTATATAACTGACAACACCATGAGGTAGAAAGTACAATAGAATTGTAACTGTGGGCAAAAACTTGAGTCTTGTGAATTTTACAATTGGATCCTCACCTTAAACATTAACGATGTTTGCCTGACTGCCATCTTTGATGCACAGGTCATATCTAGCAATATCTCCTACTGCTACTTACTCTGACCCGAATGACATTGATCTCCACAGCCATAAGGAGCCCATTCAAGATCACCATCATGCCTGTGATGCAGAAACGCAGGTCGGACATGCCCCAACCCAGCTGCCAGTATTTGACCAGTTTTATGGTTTTTGTTATAAAAGCCATTACCCAGTACAGGAATAAAGCTAAAAAACAGAAGCGGGGGGAAAAAAGCATAAGATACACTCTTGCTCTGATGTTCTTTAAAACTTCACTAGTATTTCACTATAAATACAACGCTTTTTAGCAGTGAAGGCAAATTAGATATCCTGTGCATAAGCTTACCGAAACAAAAATGAAATCTATGGCTTAGCATGCTTTTGGCAGTCTCAGCTAAATGTTATGACATACGGTAAGAGATAAGAGTCAAGTTTACAATGTTTGCACATGAATGTCCGATTTTTTTTTGAGCAGCATTTATTGAAGGGGCTGTTCTCTCCCCAACAGATGCTTTCGATGTCTCTGTCACGAGTCAGTTGTTTTAAATGCATGCAATAATTTCTGGCCTCACTCTTTAGTAGCACCAGTGTGTGTCATGTTTTGACGCTGACACCATGCAGCACGGAGCATGACAACTCTGCAGCTGCACACTAATAAGTCAGATAATGTAACGCTTCCCAATTTCTTCCTTTCACTCGAGATTGTGTTTGATTTTCAGCATCTTTTTTGCACTTCTGTATAAATTCTAGAAAATTCTGTGAGGAGTGCCACTACTATTTTGAAGAGCATTTAAATGATGCAGTTGATTACACTGGGTTTTCTGGACATCATAATGGTACTACTTGTTCCAATTCTAGAAGGCATGGCAATAACTTTCAAATGTGGAATGCCTCCACTCTGATCCTATGTGATACCTGGAAAGTTATAAGGAATCATCTAAAAGATGATTAGAACTCAGAATTGATGTGTAACACTATAGATTACAGTGCCTTTATCTCTGAGCTTGCTGTTTAACAGCCACATTTATGCAAAGAATTCACAAGTTGTTGTCGACACATCTTATCCAATAGATAAGCATGTTGTAATTCTCATGAGTCTGTCTAACACTATATCCCTTGATTATGGTAGAATTAATGTATCTATGGAAAAGGGTTTCTGCATTACAGATAGGCATTCATATAATTTCCCCACTATCCCCAGCAATTTACAAATGTGAGTTGCAAGTAGACACATTCCAATAAATTTCTTGGCATGAATTCTGCCTACTTTGAACTTTAAATAAAAATCCTCACAAATAAATGTGAGAAAAGGAGAAATACTAAAACAGACACAAGCCAATTCATTCTGGGCAATACTTATCAAGCCAGAAAAGTTAAAGGTGGTCTCAACTTCACTAGTTTGAATTTCTTGTGGTTCTAGGGATTGAACTCAGGACCCTGCACTTGCCAGGCAAGCATTTATTCTACTGAGCTATCTCCCTGGCCCCCAACTTCATTAGTGAAAGATAACAGAATTCTAGCATGTGAACTTAGATAAATCTCATTTTAGCTTAAAATGTAGAAGTGATCTGAGTATACTTAGCAACAACAGACCAAATGATTTGCTACCTAAGGAGATTCACTTTAAATATTAAAAATAGAGGGCTCGGAGTAAGTAATGAAGAAAAATTTTAAATCAATACATTAAGCATAAGAAACCTGGAGCATAAGAATCCTGATACATTAGTATGGCTCGAAGTAGATTGTAAGACTGATAATAATATCAAAACTAAGGATTTGTGTTTTCAGAAAGACACAAGAATAAAAAATATACATATGCCTAATGAAGACTTAGATTCATTTATTGGGTGACTAAAGAATTCATTAAGGTCATTTTTCCTGTGCTTCCCACCAGCAACCCATGCTTTGCTATGTGGAAAAAGAAACCCAATGCATCTTTTCAAAAAGTAGAAAAACAACATTGCCATACTTACCCAAAAGTAATTTAGGGAAATTTGATGTTTCAATGTTATGATAGTATACTATGGATGTCGTGGTGGCCACAAACCCCATCACGGCCGGCATGAAGAGGTGTAAATGCCTGGAGGTCCGCCGTCTACGGAGAGCAGTACAATGTCACAGTCTTAAACTCATGGTTCCAGCAAGTGTTCATTGTGTTTCCAACTTTTTAAATTAAAGCTCACTTTTAACTATGCTTTAGAACAAGAATGCAGTGGTAGTTGGTAACAGAACATGTAAGACTAGCTTAGGCGGCATGATTCTGCTGAAAAATTTTTTTCTAGCAACAGGAGCAGAAAAACACACCAAGCAATATTTTAAAATGCATCCAAGCAAAATAAATATATGAATACTGTTATGTGGATAAGCAAAATGATTACTTTTTTTTTTTTTTTTTTTTTTTTTTTTTGGTACCAGAGATTGAACTCAGGGCCTTCTGCTTGCAGACAGGTGCTGTGCCACTGAGTTACATCCCTGACATAAAGTAATGATTACAACAACCAAAAGAAAAAAGACAAGTTAATCTAAACTCTAAAGTATGTGAGAATTATTTTTATTACTCTGACAGCTTCCCTAAATGTCATGGTCTTCAGTGATTTCTCCATTCTTATTAGCTCATTCCATGCATGTGTGTTTGCTGGTCTAGACACTGTCAGATTCTGGGAAGCGGCAACCAATGATAAGATATCGCATCTATGATTACAAAGCTGAGGGTATTTAGAGGGCCTCCCGTAGCAAACAGGAGCCAGATGTGGTGACCCAGACCTGTAACTCCAGCTACTTAGGAGGCTCAGACAGGAGGATCTCACCTTTGAGACCAACCTGGGTAATTTAGCAAAACCTTGCCTCAGGCTATAAAAAGGGCTGAGGCTATAGTCCCATTATATAGTCCCTTAGGTTCTGTACAGAAAAAATAAATAGCAACCAAAAAATTACAATACAAGTAAAGAGACCAATACCATACAAGGTGGGGACCAGAGACAGAAAAAGATTTGTGGCTTGTAAACTGAGACATTAAGATTGAGGAGCATCCAGTAGAGTAAGGAAGGAAGACTGCTTCAGGCAGAGGGTCCAGATGTGATCTAGGGTCATGCAAATAATTTAGTACATAGTAGCTCTAAGAAATGGGGCTGATTCTGAGGGTGAGACAGAGCTCCAGGTGGATGGAAGATGGAACTGGGCCGGATGTGCCTGGTACACAGCTCCTACCTGCAATTAGCAGTGCTACAGAGCAGAATACTCGACTTTTCTCAAATTACTTAAATATGTTAGCTAATCAATGATGCAAAGCCATAGGTAACTAATGAAGAGTGAGAGGCAAGGAAACATTTGAGGAAATAATTTGAAAGTGGTGTGATAGACAGTGGGGACTGAAATATAAAACGAAATGCTCTAGTCAAGAAGACAGTGGAAAGGCATTCTTCAAAGAGGGAATAGAATGTGTGAATATACAGAATCATGAAGAAGTGTTTAAAGCCCTAAGTGATTTAATGTCCTTGGAAGAGAACATCTGGGATTAGATGTATCAGGAGAAGCTGATATTCATACGAAGGGACTAGAATCATCTCCAGAGAACTGCTGTCCTTTCATAGCCAAGTAGTACGTGCAGGTCTGTGCTTTAAGCAGTTCGCTCTGAACTAATACACATGGTGGAGCTGACAATATGTAGGTAGCTATGGGGAACAAATAAGCAGTCAAAGTAGGAGCAGCTTAGCAATCACAGATGTAAGTCAGGCAACTCACAATAAAGGACCAAGTCAAACTATGACAGTAGTACCATGGAGGAAACACTGTATTTGGCCAAGGTTAATTGCTACAACACACTGGATTTTAACAGGATCTGTGCATGAGGGTGAAGGCGATGGAAAGATAGCAAATAAAACAAGGGTATTTGAGTGGAAGATGGTGTGACTGAGTCAGATTTCAAGAGGATGCGCAGCATGGAAGAAGAAACTACTTTCGGCCAGGGTGTCTAATTGTGAACGTGTCTACTAACCCTGCAAAGGAAATCATCTAATAGGTAAACAGATGTTGGGGTCGTGGGAGGAAAACAAAATCAAACAATTCAATTTTAAAAAGCCTTTGCTCTGCTTTCCTAACTATAGGAAGCATCTCTCAGATCAGTGCTTTAAGTAAAGAGAAGTTCAGACTTCGTTTAAAAAAAAAAAGACAAATGAGAGACGTGAATAGCAGTGTCAGAGATAACAGCCATGAGGAGGACTAACAGGACCTTCCAGGAGGTAGGTGCATGTTCTCCTGGCTTTTTGCACAAGCAAGGTAGGATGGGGAACAAACACATAAAATACGAGTTTGAGTCTGGCAGTCACTAAGAGATGAGTTTTTGAGAAGCGGGGATAGAAGGGCAAAGGGAAGAACCACATAGCTAAAGAGTGACAGAGCGTAACACAAGATCAACTTTATATTTTTGCCTAATTCTTTTTACAATGGGCTTCTTGCATCTCAACCCCTAATAGCAAGGTTTTACCCTCAGCACAATTCATGATCATTATTAGCTTAGCCTGTGTTTCTATCTCTGCATCGATATAATGTGAAGGTTTTAAGAAACCCTACGTTGATCTTCACACATACAGAAGCACATGAAAGTTTGTTAAAGAGTTGAAAAAATTAAGACTATAACTGGCTATTAATACAAATACACTGAAGTGTATTAACCAGCCTGCACTTAGATAACAGCGCATGATGCCTCTAAATGGTATGAGTGATGGCATGTGCTGGGATCTCTGGTTTGTCTTTTTATCAGAAATGAAGACATGCACATATCTGCAAAGAACCATCATACTATATTACAAAATAGTTGGCTCCATGACAGCTTGGAAGTTTCATTCCTTGCTAATTGCAACAGAAAAATCATTAACAGATGTCAGGGAGAGATTCTATTAGATAAGATAAGAAGCGATTTTTGTGGAGCTTTCTTTCTAAAAACGTTAAAGGTCTTCTCATATAAGTTCTTCAAAGAAAACCCTTTTAGCACGATTTCATAATCAAATTTTTCCCGTCACTTGTGTGCATTTTCTTTTACTGTGTGAGAAAAACACGTTCCCTGGCTTATACTCAACTTTATTGGCACATGTTATTATATTCTAACTACACAACACAAATATTTGTATAAGCAGGACAAAATTCCATTGATAGTATTTTTTTTGACAAATCTTGATTTGAAAGTAATTCTACACTTTGCTCATTTTCAGCCTTCTTTAGTGTCTGCCATATCTATCTTTACTTCTTTGCAAAATAAACTGGAACACATGAGAACTGATTTACGTGGAAATATAGGAGCTATACGTCAGCACAGACATGCACTTTCCATTTGTACCAATTTTTAAAGATAAACTAAACTCAAAATGCTGAAAAGTACAGAACCTGCCAGGGCGAATGGGGTAAGAACACAAAGAAATATGAAGTAGTGGATATAAATGGATATAAATCATGTCGGTATGAATTTGTTTTGTCAGAGAAATTATATGGGAACACACAAAAAACATAATTAACATAAGAAATGAGTGGCACTGTTGTTCCTAATCAGTCATTCCTCAACAGCTAAGTGTCATTGGCATACTCTTAGCTCCTACCCACACAAATAGACCTACTCCTTGCAGGAGACCAAGTCACTTACGAATCTGAGACAATCCCTTCCGCGATCTCACAAACATGCACAAACAGGAGGGCAAAGGTAAGAATCCATCTCAGGTTATGCCCAGGAAAATGAAGCCAGGTATTGTGATGAATTTGCACTTTTGAGCTTTGGCTTCCCCATCCTGGGAGCGAAATGAGAAAAAAAAAAATGCAAGAAACACATTAAACAAAAGAATCAATTTGGGGTGGCTGGAGAGATAGCTTAGCAGACTAAAGCACCTGCTTAGGCAAGCTTAGGCAAGCGCAGTGACATGGTTTGATTCCCAGCACCACATACCATGCCAGTCAAGCACTCAGAATGGGCTGAGCCTGACAGAGTCCCCATGTGGTGGCACACGCCTGAAATCCCAGTGTTTGGGAGGCTAAAAACAGGAGGATCACTGTGAGTCTGTCGAAGCTGCACAGTGAGACTCTGAAACAATCAATTATATATTTTTTAAAAAGGATCAATTTTAATCATGGATATGATTTATAGTACTGTAAATTTAAAGTAAGGTCCTGAAACCTGAGTGATTCTTAGGATAGCAGTAGAAAGTCTCTTCTCTTTGCATAATGCTAAAAAATAACTATTTCCATTTGTTTTTATAGGACTGCCTAGGCTAACACATTGACATTGGTTGCATTGTTCAGAAGTGACACAGATCTGAGGGGCATGGCTTTATCTCATGCTAGTCAGAAGCTCCTACTGACAGCTTTCTGATTCATTCAAGAGAAAACACATTGATGATGATAGTAACAAAAGAAATTTGATGTATAATCTTTGGAAACATTAGTGTTCTGTGGGAGCACTAATAACACGCAGTCTTTGATGATGAAATGCAGGCCTTATTACTCGGGTCAATCTGAATTCCATTCATATCTTATAAGAAAAATAACTACCAATGACTGGCTAGCACTATTTGACAAGTACACTGGCTCTTTCTCAAAGAAAACCAATGCTTTATTTATTAAAGGTCTTTTTGTCAAATTCAACAGTATAGCTTTGCCCTTAACTCTAAAAATTTTAAGATTACATTTTAGTAAAAGCTTGGGGGTTTATTCGCAAAATTATAGATAGAATAACATCACTTCATTTGTGGTATACTAGGAAGGATCCCTCTTTTGTTTGTTTGTTTTGCATTTTATCATGCTGGAAAAATCCTACAGGCTTCCAGAATAAATGATGGAGATTTGTGATTGAAATACTGCAGAAAAGAGTTCGTGCATAGTCAAGGGGATTCCTTTTTTGTTTGTTTATTTGTTTTTTATGTATTTAGTACAGGGTCTTCAGGGTCTACAGGGTCTCACTACATAGATCAGACTCATAGTAATTGTCCTTTTTTCAGCCCCCCAAGCACTGGGATTACAGGTATGTGCCACCACACCCAGTCTCAATCACTGTCTCAGCACTCCCCGGGGGCAGGGCTGGAATGGCATGCCAGGGATCCAACTCCAGCCCCTGCATGTGCCTCCACGGGAGCTTTAAGCTGCTGAGTTATCTGGTGGGCTCTTCCTGAACATTCTTTAAAAATAAAGGTGACTCCTGTCTTAGTTGCTTCCACATGTTCTTAATCATTGTAAGGTTAGCTAATATATTCTGATAGAATTTATGCCATGAACTCCTGTAGGCAAGTTGTGTGTGTGTGTGTGTGTGTGTGTGTGTGTGTGTCTGTGTGTCTGTGTGTCTGTGTGTCTGTGTGTTTCAGCACAGTAGTTTTCCTGGTACCTGATACTCCTTTGAAGTTTACGTATAACCCCTGCAACTCAAGTTGCCAATGCCTTAAATGACTGCATATTTTCATATGTTCTATTGTCAATGTTCAGTCCGATTGCTCTCTATTAAAATATTTTCATTGCTAGCCTCTGTGTTGGAATAAAAGGAATGCCATAGTCCTCACTCTTAAGGAGTTAATAAAATATTTGAAAGAGAATTGTTAATTGTAGTATCCCCGTCAATATTAAGAAAGTCCTCATTTTCTACTTCTGGTTTTATAAAATGATTTCTTCATGCCTTATAAGCACTACTATATAAATAATGACTAGGGTTTTCACCATTTGCCACTATGGCCCCAATGTATTTATTGCCTACATATTTGTCTAGCATAAATGACAATGTCCCAGGAGTTATGTTGACCTCTATGTATGCTGTATGACAAAAACTCTTTGATCTGCATTAGAATGTCAAACACATGGTATCCTCTCAATTGATTAAGTGATTGTTCAGTGACAATAGTGTATTTAAAGAAAATTAGTCCAGTAACTTTTCTGCTTTTTGTCATGAGCAAAAGCCATCCTGGGAACATTAAACACAAAATAATTCAAAAGAGCAGTGACTTCTTATGAAACGGTAAGAAGAAAAGAGGTGGGAAGCAAATCGGGACCAGAAAATATGACACAAAGAAGTTCCTTTTATTCTGTTCTATTCCTCCAGATGAATGGTGGTAGGTTCCATGGGTCTTTATTATAGTTAATTTGAATCGTTTTCTCCAGCGAAGATGTTTCACTACTTTTAAAAAGTTAAGTCTATTCGGTTGTTTGAAGCTTCACAAATTATGTATAATTGCCCTAAATAATTAGATTGTGTACATATGTAAATCATTAGATAATAGTAGAAACTGTTTCTAATTCCTCTCCAAATGGTTTTCATATGTATCTTTCCTACGTAAAGCACACCTCACCCCTCCAGTTTTCCCTTTTCACTTGGGATTCTATTCCCAAATGTAAGAAAATAGCTGCCCTACTCATCTAGCAACTACTCAACCGTGGGCACTTTGCATCTACTTTCTAATTCTCAGACTCAAGAAGGGTTAGTTGTTTCCTGGCGTTGATGCTTAGGGTAATTGGTGGCTGTATCTGAAAATGGGCTGACAATAAGGTAGACCCATGTCTCTTGACATCGCCGCTTCTCTCGACTGCCCCCAGACAAGGACGAGGCTTGGTTTACCCGGTTTCTGTTCCGTTCTCCTGGCACAAGGAAAGCGTGCAATAGATGCTGTAGCTCGATCCCATAGAATTGCTCCTTTCTCTCTTAAGGAAAACTGCTGCTGCTCAGCCTATGAAATTTCACCAGCTAAAAATATCTCACTGAAATAGTGCACACGAAGTACGTGTTCATGCTTTTCTCATTGACATATACATTAGGTTTTATAGCGGAGAAATTAATGTTGTATTATTCCAAATGTCAGTGTTAATAAGATATAAACTAGTGAAATAACACAGTGCATTAAATTACTTACCAATAAACAATATTGGGAAAGTGATAAACAACAGGAAGACATGAGGGACCAAGTTGAGGGCGTCCACAAAGCAGGGATTTTGTAACACACCATTGTAGATATTATATGAAGAGATGTTGTCACCACAAAATGAGAGGCTCATTTTTTCTTATGTGATTTATTCTATGAAAGAAAAAGGAAAAAATGGCTATTACTTTTAAACACTCTTTAATAAAATTATGGCTTTAAATGGTGAATTGTGCCATAAAACTGATCCCTTCTCTTTTGTAGTTAAGAAAATAAAAAACTATGCCACCAAGATTTCTCATGTAGACCTTATTCCTTCAAGAAGATCCTCTTTTATGTAGCCTTTAAAAATGTATTTTAATTTGCAAACTATATAAGAGTATCAACTAAAGTAGCCTCTCAAAAGAGTGCCAGTCTGACTAAAATGATGCCAAAGATTGATGTCAAATATGGTGACATATCAAAAAAATATCAGAATAAAAAAAGTGACATCCAGATAAAGAAAGTGTAATGGCAAAATCAGAGACCAACAGGTCAAAGAAGTACTATGAACACCATTACCCATCGTCTTTCATGGAAAATAACGCAACTGAATAACTTCAGCTCAATAAAACCTACTGAAAAAATTGCAGAAATAGCAATTTCTAGAAATTTCTAGAAACAGAGACCAATCCAGCTGTAAAGCAGCTTTTCTCTGAGGAATATTAACCACAAGTGCTTCCGACAAATTAAGAGGAACTCAAGTGACAAGTTAATGAGCCCACTGAGGTCTCAGCATCAGAAATACTCTTAAATGCAAGGCATTCTGCTGGAGTTAGGAAACAAAGGAGAGCTTGAGGTTGGAACTCTGTGCTCCATTCCAGGAGAAGCAGATGGGGTTAGGAGAGCAAGCGAAGGATCACGTCGCATAGGACTTGCTGTAGGTCATTCTCAGGCGGACCCTTTTCCTGTCTACGCTACGATAGAAGAGCACGGGTCCATCCCACCAAAACACTGCTGCAAGATTCCAGCAAATTTCAGCCCTCTGACATCCTCATTTATAATCCTCACTACTCATCTAGCAGCTACTAAATTGTGGGCCCTTTGCATCTATTTTCTTATGTCTTCAGAACAGCCTTGTAAAGACAGTGGTTCTTGCAGTTTGCAACAGAGGATACTGAGCTTCAGATCAATTCAGCAACTTGCCAACCAGCACTGCATCCAAGATCCACACCCACATGTCTGATGTATAAATTATGTTCTTTCCACTACATCATGCAGCTCTGGCTTGATTTAAAAAAAAAAAAAAAAACATGATCTTATCTGTTCTTATTAAAACAAGTAGCAGTTTAAGATTTTAATGTCACTGGCCTTTTCTTTCCCCATATTTATATCACACTGGATTCTGAACTAGATTTTTATCAGCTGGCTGAAATTTTCTTAATTTAAAACCTTTCCTTCTTTCTTTCTTTTTGTTGATAATTGATTTATCAATGGACATGAGCAATACTTTTCACAGGAAAAAAACAAGGTATATTACACAGAAAACAATGGCAAAAGTAGATGACTGGGCAAGTCAAATGGCAAGCAAAGTTCCTGTAGAACAGTACAGAAGTACACCAGCCAGAATCCAGTGCCTTTGCAGTCTACATGCTTGTGTGTAGTTGAACTGTCACTTTATTTTTGATAAATCTTTCTCAATACAATATTGATAGGCTCTGCAGTTGAGACCTTTTCTGCTCTTTAAAGAAGTTCTATTTCAAAAAAAAAAAATCAAGATGGCAGTTATTTATTCAGTAAATCATTGCCCACTATTAAACTTCTAAGTGGGGTTAAAAGATTTAAAGGCACTTAAGATTTTTAAATAACAGGAAAATATAAGCTATTAATTCACACATGCACGTTAGGTCCAGGTATTTCTGAGAAGGGTAAAAGACATCAGAAATGAAAAAGTAGCCTCTGGTAATTAAATTTTAACACACTTTCATCTAGTATAAATGATAAAAGGAAGCATAAACCCATTCTTGAGAGAGATTTACAGTAATTTCCTTTGCCATAATCTCTAACTTCAAATCTCCTCTCCCCGGAGGAGATACATAGATAGATAGATAGATAGATAGATAGATAGATAGATAGATAGATACATAGATAGATACTTTTTCATCCACCCAACCTC
Organism: Myocastor coypus; assembly: GCA_004027025.1. Lineage (NCBI taxonomy): Eukaryota > Metazoa > Chordata > Mammalia > Rodentia > Myocastoridae > Myocastor > Myocastor coypus. Next base: position 23,988 of record PVJA010004277.1, read on the forward strand.
TCCCCTGAGTCTTCACTCCCTTATCCAAAGCCCTCCGTGCCTGGGGCACATTCTAACAGTCAACCCACTTCCAGCTCAACATAGACAAAAGGGGAGTCACCTGAGGGAAGATACGGTTGGCAGCTATCAAAGACATTGTCTTCAACTAAGGGTTTCTAACTTAGTCTTCACAGCGTAGGGATGGTTTAGGAAGCCAGAAGCCACTGCTGCTTGGGGTGGGATTCTGCCCAGGACTGCGCCTGGTGAAACTGTCTAAGCCAAGCATTTGGGAGGGAGAAGGAAGAGGTGCCAGATGGGGAAACGACAGCATTTCTTCCCCATAAGAATGATGGTCAAGTGTACAGGACAGTGGATAGGGTCACAGAACTCAACTGGATAAGTCTAAAGAAGAATATCAAAAGTGAAACTTGGATGAAAGAGATAGTGTGTAGAATAGAAAATATAAATATAAAAATAAATCTTGATGATTCAACTTATGATTCAAAGGCAAGAATTGTAACATTAATTACCAGCGATTCCTTGAAGTCCTTGCAATGACATTCCATGTCCCCTAAGACTTAAAAATTTGCCTTTAGTTCATGAATATCATTGACCCATTAGCTGTGTTAGTTCTAAGAGAACAGTTATCTGATTTAATTCTAAAATGTGCTTTCAGTATTCAAGCATATCAGATACACCATTTATTTTTTTGCCAGATCCATCGTTTGGAACTAGACTCTAAGTAGAAGCTAACACCTTTTCCTGTTCACCTAACACAAAATGTCAGCAGTGACATAACAGTAATTCCAGATAACTGCAAATGCTAGAAACACGGGGGGGAGGGGGGGGCATATGAAACCCCATAGAAAAGTTGGGGTTCTTACATGTCAAGCAGTTCATTTTGTAGTTATTCAGAAATTAACCAAATTATGAGTGAAACATGACATTAAAGAAAGTAGAAATCTTCAAGGTAAACATTAAATAAATATTACAGTCAATTCTTTGAAGTTATACCTTAGATGTTTCATAAAACAAGAACTAAATGTCTATTTACCTAGCTCTCTGGCTGTCTGGACATCTATCTGCCTAGTTCTTTCTTGCAAACAAGGATCGAATTCACTAGCAAAAAGGACCACTGACTTTTCATTTACTGCCGGATCTACATTTATCTTTTTACTCTTCCAGTTTTGCACATCACAGGAAACATTAGATTTTTCTGCCGCTGGGCAGAAAAGATTTCTGAGACGATACAATGACAAACACACAAATAAAGCAAACATCAACAAATAAATACCTCGGGCTTGGCGATGCTTCAACCCCCTACGGGCACACTCGTCCTACCTTCGAAACACCGAGTCTCTACTCTGTCTTAAGATGTATCTTTCACTCCAGGACACATAACTCTTAAAAAGCAAAGAGCAACCAACGGTAAGCGGACAGACAGTTACTTCGTGAGCGATACAGGAAACGTCTCAGAGGAAAAGAAAATTAGTAACACCTTTTCCCGTTTCCCGTTAGTTTAAGCCGGAGCGGGCAGAGAGAGTTTATCCGCAAGTATGACTGGAAACCTGATCCCAGCCCCCTCTCTCCTCCAGATGGGCCCTGGGGCTCCATCCTAGAGGGAGCGAGTAGGAGCGCGCGGGCGCCCTACGGCTCCCCAAATATTAGATCCAAACCAACAGTTCGCCGTTACTCTTATTTTTTTTTTTTTTTAAGATAGTTATGCAAAAGTCACAGACTCACTCGCTGGGATAAGAGTTTTCTTCCCCTAGGCGAAGCATGCAGAGTGCGGCGGGAGCGAATTATTTTTAGGCTGGTGGGAGATCAGCTGCTGCCTCCTATCGAGTTTCTAAATCGCACAAAGTGCTCCGGGCCGGGCCTGGCCGGAGCGGACACCAAGGCAGGAAACTGGGCAGAAGTCGGGCCGGACCGGACCGGGACCCAAGCCCGGACCTCAACCCAAACCCGGGCCCAGACCCGGACCCGGACCGGAACCCCAAACTGGACCCTGACCCGGGCCCGGACCGGGACCCGGACCCGGAGCCTCCCCACCTCGGGCGGCTGTGCGCGCTGGGCCCGGCTGGGTGACCTTGCAAACCCGAGCAACCTGCGTCCCTGCTCTGTCTCGGGCGCGGAGCGAGCGCGGGGCGCGCTTGGCGATCCCCCCGGCGGTGCCGCCCTCTCCCCGGACCCCGACCTGCAGCGCTGCCGGCGGGTTTGGGGGTGCAGGGCCATTCTTAGGAGCCCTCTCGCGGCCGGACGGGAGCGCCAGGGTTTCCCCCGTGACCTCGCCAGCTCGGTGGCCCCTCCTGACCGGGCGCCTCGCTCCAAGTTCCCCGAAAAAGTTTGGTGTCCGGGACCGTAAAGGCTGCGCCTCTCCAACCTCTTTTTGCGCTTGCTGCCCACCACGGACGCGAGGGACTCTACGAGGAGAACCTGTTTCTGCGACCCGTCACTTCGCGGTAACAGCCCCCGGGACGCGCGCCCGACCCCATCTCCTTTCTTCAGATGCCTTAGCGATCTGATAAAGACCAGCAGCAGCGGGCTGCGGCCCCGAGGCCCCCCGCCGCCCCAGGGATCACTGGACCTGGACTCGGACCGGGAAGACCGAAACACCGAACAGCGCACGCGGACCGCTTATTGGGACTCTGCCTCTGGCGCAGTTGGAGAAATGAGCGCGGGTCAAGAACCGGGACCCCGCTTGTACTCCCAGCACTCAGGGAGGCTGAGGCAGGACGGTTCCAAGTTTCAGGCCAGCCTGGGCAATTTAGTCATTTAGGGAGACCATACCTCCGTAAAGGGGGAAGGGGGTATGAGATGGTAGCTCAGTGACTAGGGCTTGGGGAAGCGTCCCAGCACCTTGGGTGAAATCCCAGGAGAGCCATGAACTAATCAGGAAGAGCAGAGCCTACCAGCACAGTTGCAGAGAAGGTTCTGGAAATTAGAGATGTAGACAATCTTGAAACACAACACACTCGAGTGTGACTCTGCAAAGCAAGGTGAGGGTGTTTAAACTTTGCACCACGGTCTAGGCCATCTGAAATGAAAAGCAAGCACAGCGTGCTCATCGTGCAATTATGGAGACAGAACAATAAGGCAAACCAATGCCCTACCCTCGCCCTAGCCGCCATAACACTGCTGAAAGCATCCCGTTATATTTCAAGAAGCACAGACATTGTAATATAGTAACTCTGAAGCACGTGGGTGAGGGGCAGGCAGCCAGACCTCAGACCTGCAGGACTGGACAGGTTTATAAAAAGGAACCAGGAGAGATTCTTGGGTCATGGGCTGACTGGAGGACCAGAGAGAGAGGTCTTGCCCTGTCAATAAGCATGAATGAGTCGGTTGTCATTTTAGATTTATTCTTTATATTTGATTAGTAAAATTTGTCTCCTCCCGATATCTTTTAAAATAATTCTTTTTCTGGAGGTATTTTTAAAATCTCTTTAAAAAATGATTTAAATAGCTGTGTATTATCCCATCAGTGACCAGCTCACCATTTAAAGTCCATTTCCTGTTGTGGGGCATGTGCTTCCAAATTGTATCAGTATTTGTTATCCTGTGATGAACATTTTTGCCAAACTTTGAAATTAAAGAATTAATTCTTTCTAGCAGGCGATCTATTTAAGATACAGTCTCATAAAAGTCAGAAGAGGTATAAGGTACAGATACACAATGCCAAATCATTTTTATAAACCAATCAACCAAATTCAACTTTTAAATTCAAAAATAATGTATTAATTTCCTCCAACTGCAAGAGGACATACAACACTTTCTACCGGAACCACCATGGTGTCTTTTGTTTTATTTTGTTTATAGTTGGTGCAGAGTCTACATGGTCTACAGGATCTCACTAAGTAGATCCGAATCGCAGCGATTCTCCCGTTTTCAGTCTCCCAAGCGCTGGGATGACGGGCAACGTGACCAGGCCCAGTTTCAATCCCTCTCTCAGTGCGCCTCCAAGGGCGGGCCGGCACACATGCAGGGCTCTAGCCCCCTTCCCTGCATCTGTCAAAGCAGGCCCTTTTGCTGGGCTATCTGGCCAGCCCTAGCATCGTGTCTTCTAATAAAATAAATAAATAAATAAATAAATAAATAAATATATATATATATATATGTATATATATAATATATAACTTTACAGCTAATTTTTATTATTAATAAGCCACCTTCATAATATTCATCAATCTTTGTGATCTTTGTGTTCCCTCAATTAGGAAGTTTGTTCACATATTTGCCTATCTAATTGACTCTTCATGATGTTTCTGATCTTTTTTAAAAAAAGGTTTAAGTGGATCCTGGCTTTGTTTACTGACCCTGAGATTTGAAGTTAGCTGCAAAACAAGCTCATTGCATGTATGTGAATTCTTAACACACAGAACATTTCCCTGGTAGTGAATACATCAATGTAGAATCTAGCAGTTATGTGTGTGTGTGTGTGTGTGTGTGTGTGTGTGGCAGCTGGATGTGAACACACTACACAGGCCAAGCTACTCTTGAACTCCTGACAATCCTCCTTCTTCAGCCCTCTGAAGTGCTAGGATTAAAAGCATATGCCACTATGCCTGGCTGTGTCCTGTTTTTGTAAAATTAATTGAGTTTATTGGTACATTTTAGGTGTACATAATGATCATAATCATCTTGGGAAATTTGTCGCTGTACACGATATACCTTGACTATTCTTCTTTTCCTTTTCCCCTCCTCTCCCTTTAATTCCTCATCCCCTCCTTTTTTTTTTTTTTTTTTTTTGCAAAGGCTCTATTTCTATTTTTCCTTTTTGCGTCCCCTCTTCCACTCCCACTACCCCATTCCCTTTCCCATTTGAATAATTTCTTCCTATTTCACAATGGTTATTTTGTGAACTAATAGTTAATTGTGTTTAGGTCCCTATTTATACTTTCAGTTTCTCACATGGAGCAAAACAAGGTGATATTTATATGTGTGCCTAATTTATTTCATGTACGAATATCATCTCAAAGTGAGTTCATTTAACTGGAAGTGTTCCATGTTTATCCTTCTTCCTGGCTGAGTAGTACTTTATTGTATAAAAACCCCACACATCTTTCTCCATTCAACAATTGATGAGCATTCGGGCTCTTGCCAAGATTCAACTATTGCGAACTGTGCTGCAATAAACATAGATATGTGTATATCACTGAGATACAACGTTTTTAATTCTTTCTGGGAGATTTCATGAAAGGAAATAGCTGGGTCGAATGGCATCTTCAGTCCTACTTTGGTGAGGGATCTTTATATTGACTTCCACAGTGGCTGCATGAGTTTTTTCTCCCACCAACAGTGGAGGAGGGCCTCATGTTCCCTACAACCACTCCAACATTCATTATTGGTTAATTTCTTGAAAATAACCATTTTTTCTGAAGTGAGATTGTTTTTAATAAGATGTATATTAATTCTGCTTCATATATATATATATGATAAAAATTTTTACCAATTTGTCATTGGAAAAAAGTGATAATGATGCTTGATGTTGCCTTTCAAAAACCAAAACATTGTTTCCATGCATTCTATAATGATTATTACAGCATGCACACATTCCATTGATCTACAGAGAGGGAAGCAACAAATTTAGTTACACAAATTTTTTTTAATTTTATTTATTTATTTTTTGCTTGTTTCAGAAACTTTATTTGTTTATTCACTCATTTTTATGGCTGGCTCAGCCCGCCCCGGGGGCAGGGCTGGCGCAGCATGTGGTGCCGGGGATCGAACCAAGGTCCCTGAAGCCTCCCAAGCTTTCCCAAGAAGGGGCTTTAGACCACTGAGCCATCCCGCTGGGCCCAGTTACACAAATTTTTTTATGAACCTTGCATTGTGTTCCAAAGCTTTAGTTGGTAAACATTAATCTCCACCTCTATTTGTCAAAGGCTTTTATATTTTATCTCTAATTTTGTCAACTCTAAATTCAAGGACACTGTTAAATAATACAAAACAATAAGTTATCTTTACCTGTGTACAATATATTCAAAGTATACTTTAGATTTACTTCGTATAAAATAAAAAAATTCATCATATGTGTGAAATGTTTATATAACCATGATACTCCTTCAATAAAAAAAAAAACACACACACACACACACAAACAAAGAGCATTTCTATCTCCCCAGTACTTTTCTTATGTCTCTCACTGTCACTCTAATAATGCCCCCCCCAGAGTGACTCCTGAGCTCAGATGTGTTCCAAGAAGTGAAGTCTTGAATGTTATATAAATAGAGTTATGTAGGCTGGCCAGATACCTCAGCAGACCAAGACGCTTACTTAGTCACAGCGCAGTAACTGGGGTTTGATCCCCAGAGCACTATGCTAGCCCCGCCCCAAGAGCACACTGAGAGGGCAAATGAGACTGGATGCACCTGTAATCCCATCACTTGAGAGGCTGAAAACAGGAGGATCACTACAAGCCCAATCTGTATAGTGAGACCCTATACTAATTAAATAAAAAAAGAAAAGAAAAAGAAAAAATAAGTAGTTATGTACCATAGCCATTTTGTGTCTAGCTTTTTTAGTTAAGCATAACATTTTTTTACATGTATTCATTCATGCTGTTCCATAATACAGTAATTTATTCATTTTCTCAATGCAGAGAATTGCAGTATAGGAGGGTGACACAATTTTAATCTATTCACCTGTCTATATACTCTTGGACTTTTTCCAGTTGGGGACAACCATTAATAAAGCTTCAATAAGCCATTCTGTCAGTACCAGTTTCTCCCTCTTCTTGGGTTAATGCCAAGCAGCTACTTTTTGAGTCATATAGCATTCGTACACAGAAATTACAAAATGATGTCCAAAACAATTGTACAGTTTCAGTTGCTCCGGCCTTGCCAATAGTCAACACCACCATGTTCTATTTCTTTAACCCTATTGAGTGTAGGTACACACTGGTTCTGGACTATGGTTTTCATTTGTATCTCCCTCATGAATAATCATTTTGAGCATATGATTTCATGAGTTCTCTGATAACTAATATATCTTCTTACTGCAGTCAGGATCTTAAGATGGCTCCCAGGTCCATTGCTCCTGGTTATATTCCCATGTTAGCATTATTACCTGGCAAAGGGGATATTGCAGCTGTATATAGGGTTGTTGGTCAAATAACATTAAAAGTAGAATGATTTTTATTGACATCAGCAAGTTAGCAAAGTAAGAAAAAGCAGCCTTCATGTATTCTTCCCCCAAAACAAACAAACAAAAAAAATAATAATAATTAGCTAGCTATTTGTGAATAAAAGTAGCCCAGAAAGGGCTTAAAAATCTAGTGAAGAGTCCTCTTTTCTGTAATCCCAGTACTTGGGAAGCTGAGCCAGGAGGATCAGTGCAAGTTCAAGACCAGCCTGAGCTACAAAAGTGAGCTCAAGGCCAGCCTGAACAGCATAGCAAGACCTGTTTCAAAAAGGCAAAAAAAAAAAAAAAAAAAAGAACAATTCCAGAACCTGATCACTTCTTGAAGGAATGCTGTTAAACATCTAATGAAAAGTAATTCTCACTCTTCTCAAACACCTGTTTGAAAATTGAAGAGGAAAAAACAATTTCTCAATTAATTTTAGGAAGTGAAATTTAACCCAATACAAAAAATCAAAGTAGGATGCAGTAAGAAAATTATTGGCAAAAGTCCCAAATAAATGAAGATATAATCATCTCATCAAAATACTAGCAAACCTAGTATAGCCTCAAAATAAAAGGTTCAGCTGCGATCATCAAATGAAATTTATTCTCCAGGCACAAGGAGAGTTCACCACATGAAAAACCAGCAAATATAAGACATCGCGTTGACAGAATCAAAGATTAAATCTGTATGCTCATTTTAGCAGATAAAGAAAAAGCATCTTGTAAAATATAGCATCATTTTCTGTGTCTTTTTGAGACAGGCTATGCAGTTGAGGCTGGCCTTGAGCTCACTTTTGTAGCCCAGGCTGGTCTCAAACTCGCACCAATCCTCCTGTCTCAGCCTCCCGAGTGCTGGGATTACAGGCGTGCGCCACCATGCCCGGCTCTACAGCATCATTTCTTAATGAAAGCTTTCTGTACCACAGTTATAAAAGACTGTGCTTAAATATAAACCAAAGCCATGTACCACAAATGAGGCACTGATATTATTATCAACAGGGCAACACTAAGGATTTTCCCTCTTAAGTTCTGGAACTACACAAAATTCCCACTCTTGCCAGTTCTACTTCCCAAAATACAAGTCCTACCCAGAACAATTAAGCAAGAAAAAGAAAAACAAAACTACAAATCATACAGGAATAAGTAAAATTCTCTCTTTCCAATGACATGAAGAAACCTTTCATGACTCTACCAAAAAAATTATAGTAAGCAAGTAAATGTAGTAAAATTTTGGGATCAACACATTAAACTTAACTGTGTTTTTATACACTGACAATGATTTATCTCAAGTAGAAATTAAGTAAACAATCCCTTTTATACTAGCATCAAAAATAATAAAATATTTACAAATAAATATAAAAAGTGAAAAATGTTAAACACTGATGAAAGAAGGTGGGAAAACAAATGGAAAGTTTATCTTTGTGTTTTGACTTGAAGAATTATATTATTAATGTGTCCATATCACCAAAATAATGTACTAATACAGGGAGATTTTACGCTGAAATAGGAAAGATTCTCAAATATTTATGGAACCACAAAAGACTCCCCATAGCCAGAGTGATTTTGGAGAAAAAATCAAAACTGGAATCATCACACTTACTGACTTCAGACCATATTTCAAAGTTGTACACACAAAACAGTTGATGGGCAGAAGACGAACCTAGTTGAAATAACCCCATGCACATGTAGTTAACTGCTCTTCAAAGTTGCCCAAAGCACTCTATGGGGGAAGGGAAAGTCTCTTCAACAAATGGTGGTGGTAAAATTGTATAACCACACTCAAAAGATGAAAAAAAAAAAAAAAAAAAAAAAAGGTAATGAAAAGCATCCTCTATTGCTTGTGAAAATTGAAGTGGCTTTCTTAAATAAAGGACACAAACTTTATAAATTGTTTGGATATGTAACCAAAACAAAAGGCAAAACTAGGCAAGTATGACAACACTACACTAAACTGTCTGCAGAAGAAAAGTCAGGAGAGGGGTGGTGGAGGGAAATATAGAGTCGAAGACTGTATTTATAAACTATATATTCAGTAAGAAGTTAGTATCATCCAAAATTTCTGATTAAGGAGGTTATGGGACCACAGAGGAAAGGGAATGACCATGCATGATATGACTAAGGAGAGTCTTCTAGAGAGAAAAAACATATCTCAGGCTTTCACAGAGAACAAATTGGGTCAAACAGTGGCCGTGACTCATCCAGATGGCCAACACTGACAAAAGATCCACAAGGTGCTGTGCATGGTTCTAGGGTAAATCCAGAGGGGATTTGACTGACCTTATCAGATAGCAAGAGTTACATTTATAGTTATATAGGTCTTGCTTTAACTTGGTCTTAACCATCCAGCAGAAAAGTGTAGCCACGAGGTATAAAAATCAAGCTATATTAATATACTGAGCTGTAAAAGGCTCAAGTTAACAACTTCAGACAATTTCCAGTTGTGCTGATAACTCACTACTGTTATGGACTATTGGACTATATTGGGTTATTTTGCTGAATTCAAGCACCTACAGTCTTTTGACTGTCACCAAATATGAAAAGGTTCCTTAAATTCTTCTCCAAATACAGCTTCTCTAACAGCAATGGAATACCCATCACTAATAAAACAAAACAAAAAAGGAGTATATACATAAAGGACCATTTTGTAGTGAAATATATATAAATATATATATTTATATAAACAAATATATATATACAAGATAGTTAGGATAGACATAGAGCTACTTTCTCTTAGTTCAGTGAGAAGAAAGGTTTGTACAAATATTGTTTAGATATCATGTCTACATCTTGTCCTCTACTCTAAAGACAACAATATGCAATGTATTAATTATTATAACTGTGCTACTAACCTGTTTTGAAACTGTTTCATTGCTGTTATCCTTTTTCTCATTAAAATGAATAACAAATTTTAAAACTTTAGTATGTAAAAATTTAAGATGCTCATGTAATGTAATAGCAAAAATTATGAATAATAGACATTTTAGCAAAGAAGACACTCAAATGATGAAAAGAAAGCAATATCCTAATCATCATGAAAACACAAATTTAAAGCTGGCAAGATAACTCAGTAGTCTAAAGCATCTTCTTAGGCAAGCTTAAGCAACCATAGGAACCACAGTTCGATCCCTGGCATCACATGCTGCACCAGCCCCACCCCCAGGGCAGGCTGAGCCAGCCATAACATAAAATAAATTTTTAAATGCAAATTTAAGAAACAATATACCACCTCATATTTATCAAAATAGTTGTTACCAAAAAGATGATAACAAATATTCGTGAGGATGTATCAAAAATGTGTCACTGGTACATAAACAGTGAGTTAACCTAAAAATAAGTGAGCTTTATTTTGACTCAGAGTTTTGGAGGTTTGGATCCAGATAGATGGATCCTGTCACTTAGGACTTGTGGAGATACTACTGTACCTTGTTGTGGAAGAAAAAGCCAGAGGTAGGTCATTCATCTAATGGCAGCTAGGTGCCAGATACAGAGAAATTGGGAGAGAGACCAGTGTCCCAGTTTCCTTTGAGGTCATGCCTCCTCTCACCTAAAACCTTCCAGGAGGAAGGCCCACCTTCTTACATTTTCCATAGCTTTTCCATGATGCCACAGGCAGAGACCACGCCTTAACCAATAGTCTTTTTTGGGATACTTGAGGCGCAAATCATAACATGGAGGACAGAAACTGATGTAGCCATTTTGAAAGCTAGTGCACAGATTCTTCTTTAAAAAATTAAAAATTGAATTACGATATGATCCAGCAATCTCACTTCAGACTGTATGTATAAAGGAAACAAAATCAGTGTCTCTAAGCAATGTCTGTGATGCTATGTTTATTGTAGCAATACGCACAATATCTATGATGTAGAGTCAGCTTAAGCATCCATTAATAGATGAATAAATAAACAAATAATGGATTGATGTATAAGTAGAATAAAATAACTTTCCACAATAAAAAGAGGAAAACCATAATACTACATTGTACATGTGTTAAACTTGTACCCTGTAAATATGTGCAACTAATGTGTATCAAGAAATGAATGGGTTTCTTTTTAAAATAGAAGAAAACCCTGCCACATGCAACAACATGCATGACATTGGATGGCCTATGGTAAGGGCAGCTAGCCAGACAGAGAGGATGAATATTTCATGGTGTCTTGTGCATGTGGAATCTTAAAACAGTAAAGTTAAATACACAGAACTGACAGTAGAAAAGTGTTTGCCAAGGGTAGGCAAGCGGAGGAAATGGAGAGATTGTGCTCCAAGTTCACAAACTTTCAGTTATAAGGTAATTAAGTTTTGAGGGTCTTGATTACAGTACGGTGGCTATAAATAATAATCCTTTATTATATTCTTGGGATTTGCTAAATACATAGATCTCAAGCGTTCGCGATTTTCCGGGATGTAACTACACAAGGTGCTAGATATGTTAAGTGACTGGATGGAGATAATCATTTCACAATAGATATATATTTTCATAATGTACAATTTAAATATATATGATTTCATTGTATCTCAATAAAACTCCAGGAATAAATCCACAGATTATTCTTAGGTTGACAGAAGGGCTAATTACATCATGTGAGCTCTTTGAAACACAGAGTGTTTTCAGATTGGAGGTAGAGCTGAGAATCAGACAGGTGTGGGAAATGAGGGGGATTTGAGGCGAGGGAAGCCCTCTGTTGCTCAGATGAGGGTCAAGAAGGGTCAGAGAACAGAAAGTGTCCCACTCAGCACTGTACCAGCCAATGACCAACAGGAAAGCAGAATCTGAGCTCTTCCTGCAATTATTCCAGTCAGTAGAGCTCCCACATTCCAGTTGAAGTTCGAAGTACCTTAGTTAGGGCAAAAAAGACGTTAAGTGCAACAAATCACCCAGTCAAGCTCCCTCAGACTTTTGACTTATGGAACTGTGAGGTTCTCCCTGAATTCCGTGACAGACCCCATGTACAATTGAGTAAAGCTGTGTATTTGTAGATGACACGACCATGAACATAGAAAACATTCTAAATACATACATCAGTAAATGACATACTCAGAATATATCAAGGAAAATAAGCAACCCGATGTGAATAAAATGGCAAATCTTGAGCAGACCCTTTGAGAAAGCAATGCTTGTGTTTCCATTGCTCTGTGGCATGCTCTAGCACATGGACAGCCATCTACCCTCAGCCTTGGCTTGCCTCCAGCTCTTCCTTGTCTTGCTGCTTCCCTTCTGCCTTAGATTCTTCCTAGCTGTTGTGTCAACCTTGTCATTCATCTCCCAAAAGTATATCTCCCATTTCATCTCTACCACAATCACAGCCTCTGAGGACTCGCCAAACCCTGCCACTGTGTTACTTGAAGCCCTCACAAGGCTTGTCTCCTCTCACTGACTCTTTATATTCCAGGCAAATTCTACTTTTCATAGCCCTGCTGTATCTCTGCTCTAATCATTTCGGTATCCTTTGCTTTGTTCATCCAGCTGCCTAAATTACCTCTTCTCCACTTTTCCCTCTGAGTTCTGGCTTATTGCAATGCGTCAGCCAACCACTGATCTAGTGTTGTGTACCATGTATGGTGGGGTTGGGTGGATACAACAGCCCTTGGTATAGTATTATCACGACCCAGTGTTGTCTAGTCACAACCTGCACACAGCTCTCCAAATCAACAAAGCAGAAAAAGACAGAAGGTTAGTGACTTGTGATTCCTCCCTTCAGGTGAAAGCACACAGAGGTACTAGAGCACAAAAAGCCAAAGGTTTTTCTTTTTACAGATTTTATTTTTTATTAATTTTAATGAGGAAGAAATAGCAATGAGACAGTCTCACAGCACGTTAGTAGAATAGTTACGCTGCATATTGCTGTCTTTGTACTACTTGTTCAGAGTATAAGACACAGACATGATATCTTGTCTAAACACTGTTAGCACACATCTCTTTTCTCACTGAACTAAAAGAAAGTAGCTGTATGTATAGTCCAAGAGTCCATAATAGCAGTGGGTTATCAGGCAACGCCCGAAGCTGTTGACTTGATCCTTTTACATATTAGCATGGCTTTATTTTTTACCTCATTGTTAGACTTTTTTGCTGGATGATTAAGACCAAGATAAAGCAAGACCCCTATAACAAATAATGTAACTTTTGTATCTGACAATGCCATTTAAATCCCAAAGCCAAAGGGTTTTGATGAAACAAACAATCCTGTCATCTCATAAACTAAGCCTTGGTTCTCTCTGGTCCACAGTAATTTTCATGGAGAATTTTATATTCTCCTGTACTTATCTATTTTAAAATGAGAGAAAATATTCAAGTGGGGAGAATGGCAGAAGTGACCAACAGTAAGTTGGGTTTCTGGAGAAATGTCTATAGTACACTCCTGAAGTGTGGACCAGTAGGATTCTGAGCTAGGTGAGCCATGATTTGTTTTGTTTTGTTTTGTTTTTACAACAATGAACTTTGTCCTGAATCGATGCTTATGTGAGCCAAGTGTGTGGAATGAGAGAGATGCATAATATTTATACAACCCAAAAGGCATAAGATCTGTGTCCTCATTATTATATACCAGGAAACCTCAAAATAAGGTTCCTACACGGGCGTAGAACACTAAGTGTTTAAGAACTCTATTATCTGTGAACAGAGATGAACTTCCTCAGGAAAAACTATAAAAGGACATAAGGTTAAAAGAAAGTCACAGTGCCGTGCTAGATCACAGAGGCTAAACTGAGAAACAAACCCTGAGAACATTTAATAAGCTTAGATAAGCACTAAAGGTTACGTTGGCTCAGTCACGTAATGACAATTTTTTTATTCTACTGCAAATGTGAGCCCTTTAAAGAGTACATTTCCTTCTTTAATGATTCATTGGTGGGGGGGCCAGCAGTCACAAGCCAGAAAAAGTACAGTTCATCCGATCTTGATGAAAATAGTGAAAGTCAACAAGTTGGTTTCATCAGGCGCAAACCTCACAAACCATGTGGCGCTTGAACCAAAGAGAAATAAGGTTTGAATCAATTTATTCTGTCCACAATGTTTATTGAGTGCTTTCCTCATGCCTTACATATTTTGGGAAAAAATAACATTAGGCAAACTAGACACATCAATTACGTCATAGCATTTTAAGTCTAACAAGGAATAAAACTGAAATAAATCATGAATACTTTAAACTACAGTTGTGTTAAGAATTATAAGGAGAAAGAACATAGAGCAATAGGAGTGTATTAGGACAAGCCCAGAGCTACTCAGAGAAGTTTTCCTATGGAAATGGCATTTAAGCTGTGGCTTGGAGCTTGAAAGAGAGTAAATCAGGTGAAGAGGAGAAGGAGTTAGGGACCGTACCCCTCCTCTAACCCAAGAGAATATGTGCAACAGCTGTGCAGTAGGAGAAGCTGTGCATCTTTGAGGTGTCAATAGAGACCAGAAGTTGAGATGCAGAGCAAAGTGTCATGGTGTGAGACACACAGGCAAGGCCCTGGCCACGATTAAGATCATAACTATGTGAGTGTGGTGCTGGGGATTGAGCTCAGAGCTTTTGCACTAAGCTACAACCTCAGCCCTTCCTATCAAGCGTGTACCCCTTATAATCTGAATGTCTGGGACTAGGAGGGAGCAAGGGACCCAAATAATGATGGGAGAAGAATATGAAAAAGGTAAGCACACATGTTCATATCTTCAGTGATGATCTCTGGAGATGTGATAGGGATGACTTTCAAAGAGTGGCCCGCTGATTTGGGTGTTGGATGTCTTGTCTCAGGAGTGGCACATGCTGCACAGGTTAGAATAAGCCCTATAGTCACACGTATATATTAACAGGAGGCTAGAAAATAGAACCTAGCTGAGATTGGTGAGACGAGCTTTGGGAGGCTTAGATCAATAGCCTCCAACATTACAAGCTTCACTGGTGGCCCACTGCAATTGCAGAACATTTGACCGTGTATTCATCTGCTTCCTCTTAGTCCAAAGAGAAGAATTTTCTTTTCCTTTCTTCTTCTTTTCCTTTCCTTTTTTCTTCTTAGCAACATCAATAGGGAGGTGGTTCATGCCCACACACTGTGCTTTGTAGAACTATTGTGAGGACAATATGCAATGTGTCAACTTTTAAAAAAAGAAAGGGAAAAAGAAAAAAAAAGTAATGTGGATTTAATGTGTTAATGTTTAATTGTTTAATCAATCTTATATACCTATACCTATTAGTCTAAACTGATCTGATGATGAAAATATGTAATATAGCCATTGTTAAATTTAAACAATAAAAATATTAAATCATGAAAAAATATAACCTAGCTGCAGGCACAAGTAAACAAAAGAACAGCAAACAGTCTGACCAAAAGTAGAAAGAGGACCTCCTATGTTGCTGTTGCTTTAGCCTTAATTTTTGTGACTGTCAGATATGATCTATTCATAATTTCCCAGTAATGTAAAATTATTTTAAACAGTTTTGTCTGGGCTTGGCATGAGATCTTAAGGGAATATTTGCTAAATGTTATCATGCTAGTTGATATATGAGCTGATACTCAAAAATCTTCCATGGTGATCTCATGAGATGGAATATTAGGGATGAATTTCGAAGTGTGGCCCACTCGCTTGGGTAGAATATTGGCTGTTCTGGTGCACGCTGACCTGCGTACCGAAAGCTTGGGTGCCACTGTTGCCTGACAACATTTTGTAACAAGCTATTAAAGTAGAAGTTTTGACTCAGACCAACAGATAGCAGATGTGCAAGTGAGCCAGAATACACCGTAGGATTTGCAAAAACAAGACAAGGGGGGAAAAACAGTTAGGTAACTCTTAAAGTCTGCTAGCCCACAAAGTCAGAAAAAAAAAAAGTCAGGAATTAGTGAGTAGAAGATGATTCAGAAAGAGACTTCTGAAGGCCAGTCTTGAAATAGAGTTCTTCCAAAGGGAAAGAATGGAAGAAGTTTCCTCTAACTATTATGTTATGAGAAAAGTGGTTTAAACTGAGGAGTCAGTAAGCTTGACAGTGTCTCCTGCCACCTAAGAGACAAAGGGTATAAATATTGCTATGTTTGATCAATCTGAAGGATGACAGCCTAGCTGGAGAGATGAAGTCTGAGAGTTGCTGTAGCTTTGCTCCCGTCCATTGTTTGTTTACTCAACCATGTTTGTGATACTCTGGAGACTCCTGCGAAAGAACTACTCTGAAAGTAGGGGAAAGACGAGTGCCATGCGTGTCTGGCATGTTGGGGTGTGTCTGCAAGTGCTTGGTGGGGGTGCGCCGGGGATGGAACTTGGGGCCTTGTGCACGCTCAGCAAGCACTATAGTGCTGAGCTACTCTTGCTAGCCCCAAGGCTCAACTATGTTGAGTTCAAGGAAGACATAGTAAAACTCCACTATGTTCCCCCCTCCCCAATTTTTTTCATTGTGTTGCGAAGATCCTGAAAACTCTGAAATGAATATTTCAGCCTTTTGGGTGTTTTTATATAAGATTAACAGAAGATAAAACAGAAGCCTTCAGCAAACCGTAAACCACCATAAGACATCAGTTTATTTGGTGGTTAACTACTGTACAGATTCCAATGAAAGGACCACTTCTCAAAATACAGTATGAGAATATATCACCATATATAAGGTGGTTCTACTTCTTTAGCAGTTTCCTATACTTAGACTCTGGTCAAGATTTCATGGGTTTAAACTTAGTCAGAAAAGTGAAAAGCATAAAAGCAAGTAAATTGACTTGAAACCCTTTCAACAATTCTCCCTCTCTTCTAGTCCCTTTCCCAGTCTCTCTCTCTCTCTCTCTCTCTCTCTCTCTCTCTCTCTCTCTCTCTCTCTCCCATTCTGTGTTTGTCTTTCTGTCTTCTTTCTTTCATTTTGGAAAATCTCAAGGGAAAATAATTGAAGTAATTATTTTTAAAGGCAAAGAAAAAGTTAAATGGAATAAAACTTCTTTCTTTTTTAGAAAAAGCACATTGGACAGAATTCAAGTCAGAAGTTGACCTATTAAATATAAAAACCAAGATCAAGGGGGCTAGGGAGACAGCTCAGTACAATAAGCGCTTGCCTGGCAAACACAAGGTCCTGTGTTCAATCCTGGTACAGCAAAAAAAAAAAAAAAGAAAAGAAAAGAAAGACCAAGATCAAATATATCTCTCTGCATTGGAAAGTAAAAACAGTGACAATGACAATACTTAGTCAAAGGACAGCATAATATATAAAACCTTATGGTGGCATGCATCTATAGTCCCAGCACTAGAGAGGCAGAGAAAAGAAGATCACTAAGTGTAAGTGACTTGAGTCTAAGCAGCATGACGAGAGCCTGTGCTATCTGCTAGCTTCTTCGGTGAAGATGATTTTCTTTGCATATTGGTTTGTGTCCATAGTCACTTAAGAAAGTCAAAATATCACTTAATATTTTCATACTCTAGCTCAGTTCCATAGTAGCATTGGAACCACTTGTTTTTATTTTATTTTATTTTTTATGTATTTAGTACAGAGTCTACAGGGTCATACTACATATATCAGACTCATAGTGATCCTCCTGCTTTCAGCCTCCCAAGCGCTGTGATTACAGGCATGCACTATCCAGCCCAGTCTCAGTGTCATCTCAGCATGCCCCAGAGGGCAGGGCCAGCAAGACATACCAGGGGATGCAGCCCTGGCTGCTGTGCTCCACCTAAGCAGGCATTTTAGTCTGCTGAGCTTTCTAGTCAGCCCTGGAACCATTTATTTAAGTAGCATTTGCTAGAATCCTACATATTTATCTCACAGCTTTACTGGGCTGTTACCACATGGGACAATGTTAATTTTCATCAATAACTAGTTTAAAAGGATAAAATTGAATTGGTACTTTTAGCAGTATGGAAACATTTGAGGATTCAAGAATTTGGTCTCATTCTCTGTCATTAGTTGAGCATATAGATATTTTTCAGTTTGGGGAGAATAAAATAAAAGCTGGGGAAACTCATATTTTTATTTATCTACATCTCAGGAAAGAGAAGATGACCCAAAAACAAAGGATTGAGCTACTTCTGAATACTCATCACTTCCTAGGAAGAACAAAGCACATAAGAGATAGTTTCCTTACAAATTGCATCCAGGCTGCTAAAATGAAAGGCATCTGTAGGTCAGAGAGCACGCAGGACTCCTCATTCTATCTCCTGGCTAGGCTGTTGAGAGACTGTTCCTGTTTATCCGTCCTGAAGACACCAGCTTTTCTCCACTTGAGTTCCTGGAACGCTTTGATCTGCCACTGATCTTTCTCCACTTTCCAGTCTTCCTGACTCACTGATCTTAACATTCAAGACCAGTTAAAGTTCACCCAAGACTGCCTTTGTCCCAACCAAGTCCAGAAGAATAAGATCTTACTTCCAGATTTAATTTTAAATGCCTCTCTCTCTCTCTCTCTCTCTCTCTCAAACACACACACACACACACACACACACACACACACACACACACACACCCTTCACCTGAGAAAAGAGAAGATCCAAAAATAAAGGACTAAGAAACAAAACCAAGGGGCAGCCAAATAGCTCAGCAGATTAAAACACCTGCTTAGGCAGACTCAGGGGCCCTGGGGTTCAATCCCCAGGCCTGCTAAGCCAGCCCCACCTCACAAGGTGAGCTGAAAGGGTGACGGAGACTATGTGTGGTGCCGCCACCTATAATCCCAGCGCTTGGGAGGCTGAAAACAGGAGACTCACTACGAGACCCTCTAGACCCTGTACTAAACACATTAGAAAAAAAGAAGGAACAAAGAAACAAAGCAGCCTTTTCCCAGAGATATCCCCAAGTCTCACGAGGCTAGTGTGCGAACTTACACAACCATGGAATCATAAATGTCAGGCATCTTCTAATGTACAGAGGAGCTCATTCTCTTCATGCTGATGGTTCTTGAATATGTGACTATCAGAGTCTAGCAACACCACTGGTAATCAAACAATAGCAACTATCATTTGAGTGCTAGGTAAGCTGATCAAAGAATCATGCAAGGCAGGATCCATATTTAATTTTTTAAAAATATCACAAACATTTATTCTGCTCCCCTCATTACAAAACTGATCATAACTCAAGCTTGGTTAAGTAAGTAACATTCAAGGCAAAAGGACTAGCATAGGTAAAGATTTTTTTTAATGTAATGAAATTAAAACAATATCTGAGAGAATATGTTAGACTTAAACCAAAGAGAATACTAAAAGCAGATAAAGGAACTTACTATCTCATTGGTAATAAAAGAAGAAATGAAGGTTTTTCTAAACAAGAAAAAGACATGGTTAAAATAGTGCTTTAGGTAGAGTAAACTCATAAGAATCTTCATTTTGGAGACAGGAAAGAAGCTTTGCCAGTGGCAGAAGCATCTAGCAACTTTCGGAATCATTCTTGGTTTTCATAGGCCAGCATAGAGGCAGGAAGGATACGGAAAAGAGTCAGAAGTACAAGGACTCTTGGGTGCAGACTGAGCATGACTTCAGAATAAATCGATCTGAAATAACATGGAAAAGGAGTAAAAAGTGCTTCAAATTTTAAACTAAAATTTTTGAAATTGGACTATTTATAATAAAGGAGGTCTTAAAAAATGAAATCCCGCATGTGATTGCTTAAAATGTATCAACGACTAAGGAATTTGCACAAAAGTAAAAATATTTAGTAACGAATACATACAAAGAAGCACCAGGACATATTTTATCTGCAACTCAATTTTAAACTGGTGGCTACTGAGCTGTGTTTTATATAAGGAACTATACCATGTTAACTAATGTGTAACTGTGTCACACATCTACATTTTGGTGGTTTCCAATTTGGGCTACTAACAAAATAGTACTTGCTTTCTCAAATTGAGTATTAATTTAGCCACTTATTTGACAAATAATTTTCAAAGGTTTATAGTTCACTAGGCACAATTTATGAAGGCTAAAACACACAGGCATTTATGTGCTGACAATTAAAAAGACAGATAAATGCTACAGTAGGACTTTGGGTTTCTGCAAGATGACAGAAAAGCTTATGTGGAAAACATCCATAAAACAAATTCCCTGAAAATGTGAATTAAAGCAAAAACAACCGATGCATGCCTGGGTTCCTGGAAAAAAAAAAGAAAGAAAGAAAGTTCTAGAAGTCAAGATCAAAGTGTCCTAAGAGTAGGGTTTACACTGAGGCAGGCCTGGTGTAAGAAGGTGTGGGGTAAGTAGAGCAACTAATTCCTGGATTGAACTTTAATTCTTTCAGGGGATAGGAACTGCAGGTCTGGAACAGACACCTTGCCTAAAGTCCTTTCTTGGAAGATCTGCCCTGTCCTCAGCTCTTTCCTGTCAAGGAGACAAAGAAGCTTGAGATTCAAGGACACGGTAACAGGTGATGCAGGTGTGGTAGGAGTTCCCAAGAAGAGAGTAGAAAGGAGAGAAGAGGGAAGGGTCGAAGGGATATGCTCAAGTATTTTTTTTTTTTTTTTTTGTCTTTTTGAGACAGGGTCTCGCTATGCAGTTGAGGCTGGTCCTGAGCTCACTTTTGTAGCCCAGGCTGGTCTCGAACTCGCACCAATCTTCCTGCCTCAGCCTCCCGAGTGCTAGGATTACAGGCGTGCGCCACCACGCCCGGCTGCTCAAGTATTTTAAAGAAGGTATATAGGGCAGGAAGTAGCACGATTTCCATATATGGTCAATAAACATTAAGCGTATATGAAAAAGGCATTGCATAACAGAGAAGTAGAAAGCATGCCCTAAAAGCAATCAGAGAGAAAATATGGATGATCCACAAGGAAACAAGGGTGAGATGAGCAGGAGTGTGACACCGGCAGCAACAACAGAGTGGAGAAGAGAGCAATACATCTTCAAAGTAGAGCATATCTGCCAGCCTAAACTAAAGAGCCCTCAAAGAGGAGAATAAAATCAAAATTACGACTGTAAAACTGAATGACGCAATAATACATTTTCACTAACAAAGTCAATCGACCTCAGAAAGAAAGTCTGAGACTTAAGAAATAACGCAACCACAGCAACAAATGGGGGCAAACATACGCATTATCATCACTTGAAAAGAAGCAACAAGCTCCAGAGCAGAAATGCTTAATTTGGGGCAGAGGCATTCCCTGGGTGGCAGATTCCTTGCCTAGCCTATGTGAAGCCGTGGGTTCAGTCCCCTGCTCTGACAAGAAAGGATCTTATTTGGGGGATGTGGAACTTAAAAGGCAAATGAGGTTCCGAAAGTGACAGGTGGGTAAAAAGCTGGCAAGATCAGAGTTGATGCGGTCTATGAGCAATTGTTTGTAAAGAACAGTACCACGGGGGGTCATCTATGGACACTACAGATTTATCTACTTCAAGAAAAACAATAAAAAATAAAGATATTCCCACATACAATAATAAAAGAGCAGTAAAAGAAGATTTTGAAAATCTAGACTTATCCAATTAGAAGAGAGAAGAAAAGACACAGACTAAAATATGAGCCAGAGAAAAACAGAATGAGTTAGGTAATGCCAGCTAACGTGATGGTGACCGACAAACTACGAATTAACGGAAGGCAGCACTGGTTTATTTTTTGAAGGATTGCCACATGGTGACAGAAACAGTGATTCATCAGGAACAACCTGTGAATTCTCACTTATTTACACACCTCACCATGTCTGTGAACTACCACAACATGAAAAGCAAAACCTGACATAAAGACAAGGAGTCAGTGAGAGGTCCACACCCATGATTCTAACTTCAAGACTGGCCTTTGACTAGAGACAGAAGGGATTTGAAAAACACAGTTAACATACGTCCCATATGTATCATGTACCTGTGTTGCCTGGGGCTCTGGCTGGTCCCTCGCCACCCTGCACTGGCAGAGTTTTCTGCTGTTTCCTGAAGCCATGAACTAAGGCTCCTTGCTCCCCAAGGCACTTGTACCATGACATCACTGCCTGAGCACCCCTCAATCCTGAAATTTACACAAATTAAACCTCTCCTTCCTTAAGTTATGCATGGTGGGCATTGCATTTCCAGGAGAAGAAACCCGCCTAATACGCTAAGCTGCAAAGTAAGGCTCAACAAACACCATGGCATTCATATGATATAGACATAAATGTTGTTATCATAACAAAACTAAAACCCAATAATGAACAGCCTGTATGTTTGCACATCTGGAAACATACCCCTTTAAGATTAAATTTTCAAAGAAGAAATCTGAATTAAGATTTTAAAATACTCATTTTTTTTGAAACACCATACATATATCACTATGTATTATAATAGATTTTTATAGGCTAAATTAAAGCAGGACTTTGATGAATTTTATAGTGTATATTTCCTCACTAAAGATGAGAAAATCTTTTAAAAGAGTAAACTAAGCACCAACATCAGAAATGAAAAGAAAAGGTAAAGTAACATTCAAAAAAGAACAAAACATAACAAAAGTAGAAAAAAGATCTCTAATAAGATAGCTCGGTGGTCTAAGTGCCTGTTTAGCAAGCACAAGCAACCGGGCTTGATCCCCGGTGCCACATGCAACACTAGCTCCCGAGGCCTGGGCTCACTGGGCTGGCCACCAAAACCAGGCATGGGGTGGACACCTATAGTCCTAGCGCTAGGGAAGCACAGAGAAGGCTGAGACAGCAGGATCATTGAGTGTGAGCTGTGTAAAGACACCTTGTACCAAATAAATACATTTTTTAAAAATTAAAAGATATTCTAAGACATTATAACTTATGACAAGAGCACACGTGCATTCCCATCTAACTCCTGTGGCTCCCGGCTCTCCTCCATGGCAGACCCTTCCTCCTCTTCCCGCTACCATTCCTGTTTCTCTGCTTCTTTGTGTTCTCCAAGTCTCCAGCCTTCAGATGGACACCCTCAAGGTCACCTCTGCCCTTGTTCTTTCCTCTGTTTGGATACTTCTGCCTTTGCGTGCCAAAAGTTGGAGCGTTACAGAGATAAGACTGAAGACCAGTTGGTGTCCCTAGAAGTGGTGCGTTATAGAGAGAGCCCAGGGAGGCCGGCCTTCTGTTGCTCGGGAGTCTCGGAAAGCTGAGGCCTGAAGCTTCAGGTGGTGGCTCCTCCTGCGGACGCCCTGTCCTTCAATTATAGACAGGGCCCAGGGAGGGCTGCCTTCTGTTGCCTGAGATTCCCAGAAAGCTGGGGCTCAAGGTTGTGAATGGCGGCTCTTCCCATGGTGCCCTGTTCTTTGTTTACTTGACACCAATGGTTGCCTCCTCCCCTGCTTAAAGTATTGTCTAGAAGCATTTGCGTGAGCTACATGTCTGGAATATGCTGTGCCTATTAAAGTAGTGACGTATACTCCTTAGCCATTTTTTTTAAATGCTAAATAAAAAGAAGAGCCTTCTGGGGAAGAGAAATCTTGGCGAGTCCTCTGAAGCTACATTCATCGGGGCTTCTCATCGTTTCTTTCGCCACCGGACCAAAAATCATACAACAAAAGGTATCTTTGTTGCGCTCAGGTTTGCATCAAAAGACTGTTTATTGAGAGGAGGCCTGGTAATGCACAGCTGTGATCCAAGCACTGTGGGAGACAAAGGCAAGCAGACCGCAAGTTGGGGACCACTCTGCAAAGCTTTGTAGTTCAGCAAGACCACACCTCAAAATAAACAACGAGGCCTGGGAGATGGCACAGTAAAATATGCGCCTGCCTGGCAAGCTCAAGTACCACAAAAATAAATAAATAAATAAGTAAATAAATAAATAAATAAATAGATAGATAGATAAACAAACAAACAATGAGCTGGGGGGGGGGTGTATCTCAGTGAGAAGGTCCAGGATTTAGTCTGAAAAAGTGTTTATTAAGCCTCAGTTATATTCCCGACCATGTGTTAGGCACTAGAGAAGCAGCAATGAAGCAAAGAGACATAAATATCTCCTACTATAAAATGTTTTCATAACCAGTAACATTTATGATTCACTTTTTTGTTTGTTACTTTATACCAAGGTCTTGTAATAGTGTCATAAGCAGTTATGTGCTCAGGAAATACTTGTCGAAAGAACGAATTCGTACAGTAAGTATGTTGGGTGTGGTGTAGTCTCTGTGTGTGTGTGTGTGTGTGTGTGTGTGTGTGTGTGTGTGTGTGTGTGTCCAACAGAGCAAAGGTCCCTTGTAAAGTCAAGAGAAAGAAATATGAGATCAGACGGGCAGACAAGGATCAGATGTAAAGGGTCTTGTTCTAATTGCTTGATCTTACCAACAGTGCGCCTGGTAGACATTTGTGCCAATACAACATGGGAAATCGTAAATCTCATGTCAAGATGTGATTCATAAAGTAAACAATGCTTCTGGTTTTGTCTGGAAGAAGCTCTTTGCTCATAATTGCTTATTTTTATGAGTTTGGGTTTCATTAATGTATAATATTTTAAGACTACACAGGGGTGAGGAAATAGCTTGATGGTTCAAGTGCCTGCCTAGCAAGCACAAGGACCCAGGTTTGAACCCTGGTACTGCATGCTGTGCTAGCCCCAGAACCCCGGGTATGCCATGCCAGCCACTGAAACCAGGCATGTACAAGTGGACACCTATAATTCCAGCACTGGGGAGGCTGAGACAGTAGGATCACTACAATTCCAAGCTGCATAACAGGACCCTGAACTAAATCAAACATTTTTTAAAAGACTGTATAAGGAGCACACTCATGACATTTTATTCATAATAAATTGTATGCCATGATTATAAATCTTGAAAAAGGTATAGATAAAAATGTCTGACTCTGAGCACTCTGAGACACTGAGGCATGACATGTGGTGCCAGGGACTGAGCCCCAGTCCCTGCACTTGCCTAAGCAGGTGCTTAGTCCACTGAGCTATCTCGCTGGCCCAGATTCTTCTATTCTTAACTGAGTCTAGCCAGTCCTGAGCAACAGACAGGAACTTCACAGTAGCTGAAAAGGGAAACGTCACCACCTCCCACCCATGACAACACAGTATGCTAGGGAGCTACTCAAAGACAGTGAGATCAACAGCATCTGAATGGGGGCAAGAACTTTACAGAGTTCTACCGACTCCGCACATAAGTCCCTCTCCTTATTAACTCCGCTCAAAAACAGTTGTACGAAAACCACCACTTTTAAAAGCCAGAAACAATATTACCTAAACTTTTACATATTTATCATTTATAATAAAATGTCTTTTACTTTAGAAGCACTACGTGTCAAAAATAAAAAATGATGTGTTCTTAGATAATACACATTTTTAGGTATCTATATTAAATATCTTTAAAAAAGTTAACTTTCAGGAATAGCCAAACAGATCAGCGGATTAAAGCACCTGCAAGCAGGAGCAGGGCCCGGGGCTCAATCCCTGGGCTTACCATGCAGGCCCCACCCCTAGGAGCACACTGAGATGGCAATTGAGACTGGGTGTGGTGGCGCATGCCTGTAATCCCAGCACTTGGGAGGATGTAAACAGGAGAATCACTACAAGTCCAATCTAGTACTTAGAACCTGAACACCCTGTAGACCCTTCCTTAAAATACAGAAAAAAAAAAGTTAACCTTCAGAGTAAAAAATGGTGGGTGCTGAGTACTGGCTACTCAGCTTCTCCAACACAAAATGCTGAGAATCTGGAAATGATGGCCTGAGGGGAAAATGAAAGGGATTCTCTTGAGATCCATAGGGAATCTGACAGAGGAGATTACCAGAGAAATAGCTCACTGCCCACAGACCAGATACCCAGACACCGTGCAGTGTGTCTGCAGCAGCTACAGCCGCCCTGGGGGAGGGGCAGCATTAACAGCAACTTTGCTCCTGGCCAGGAGACTGAGGCCTGACCTGGACCAAGAGACTTGAAGGCAGCAGTGAGCATGTGAGACATTTTGGGGAGCAGACCACCCCACAGTCACATGAAGTAGAAGCTGGAGGATGGAACTGCCATTTTATCTCCAACTGCCTGTGGGGTCTCCAATTCCAGAAGCAGAACAGCCCCAGGGCCACTTCAGTGCCAGTGTCAAGGAGTGGAATGAGGACAGAGCTATAGCTGTCAGCTGGACAGTGGACATGAGGAATTTGGAACTTGGGGGCAGGAGAAGGAGCTGGAACCCAGACTCCAATCCTGCAAAAGTCAAAGCCAGTCTTAGCCCTGGCTGTAAAAGAGTAGGAGCAGCTCCCTGGCCTGTGGTGGGCCAAAGACACACCCCACTGACCTGCTCTTGGTAAACAAATGGACTTAAGAAGTCTACAGCGTTCTACTACGCAACACCAGAGTACGAATTCTTCACATGTGTGACACCCTCCACAATACACCACATGCTAGCCCACAGAACATGCTTAAGTCAATGCTAAAGAATTAGGATGATCTCATGCCTAGTATCAGACCATAGCGTAATGAAATGAAAAATCAATGGCAAAATCCCATAAATATGTGGAAATTAAAGAACACCCTAACAAAGGACTGATCAGTCACAGATGATCAGTCACGGTATCTACAATTAAGTAATCATGCCAATGCAGCACACTACAAACAGGTGGTTTTAACTTCTTGGCCCTTACTGAGGCCCAGCCATGCTGGTTGGTTCACTGTCAACTGTATTGGCTTTTGAGCTGCTCCAGGGAATGGGTGGGGCACACTTTGGGGTGAGTCACAGGGATGCTGGCATCGAACACTTATGGTAGCTGGCTCCTTCTACTCTGGCTGTCCTGCTGCTGCTATACTTCCTGCAATATGCTAAGCGGCCTTGCTGTCTTGTTCCTGCCTTGGGTCCAGCAAACCACAGACTGCACCCACTGGAACTATGAACCGCATAAACCTCTCCTCATTTACATTGTGACTGTTGGGTTCTTTCTCCTCCAAATAAGTAAGTTGATGTAAAAGACAGTCAGATAGCTGAGCAGACTAAAGTCCCTGCTTAGGCAGGTGCAGGTGCTGGGGTTTGATGCCCAGTGTGCCATGCCAGCCCTGACCCCAGAGCACACTGATATATCAACTGAGATGGGACATGGTGGTGTGCGCTTGGAATCCTAGTACTCAGGCGGGTGCAAACAGGAGGATCCCTACAAGTCTGATCTGTGTAGTAAGACCCTGTAGACCCTGGACTGAATACATAAAAAAGAAGGTTAACATAAAATATGTGTGGTAGAGATCACATAGTGATTCAGAAAGCCGGAGAGATTCAGAGAGCAGGTTTGCTTTTTACATAGCAACCTATTCTTATAACAACTAACCATGACTCAAGAGAGCTACATTAAGAGCATCTGAAAATCAATAGCCCCATCCCCACATTCACCATGAGCAAACTACCTTACACTCAGCCCAACCTCTTGAAACTTTCTACTGTCTCAACAGTGCCGTACATGGAGCCAAGCCTTTGGGGCACATTCTTTTTTTAGGTTTAAACTGTGTGCGTGTGTGTGTGTGTGTGTGTGTGTGTGTGTGTGTGTGTGTGTGTGTACAGAGTCTCGTTACACAGCTTGGACTCATAGTGATCCTCTTGTTTTCTGCCTCCCTGGTGCTGGGATTACAGACACGAACCACCACACCTGGACTCTAGGGCACATTCTTGAATGCTGTCCAAATCACAGCAACCGTGGTTCGCATTAAATGTGACCTTACTAACATACAAATGTACTACAGTGTGAACAAGTAATTTATTATTGGTATAGCACTTGGTTCACTTTGAACCTATTTCTTGATTTGAGAAATATGGAGCAATCTCCCTTATTGAAATATAATGTATACATGACAATATACTCAAAATTTAAGGAAACAGTACATTTCAACTACTATCTCTTCACAGTGTTGTAATTTTTTGTCTTTCATTCAAATTTATTTCACTCAGGATGGGGATATACAGCCTAGTGGCACCGCAGCTGCCTGGCAAGCACAAGGTCTTGAGTTCGATTCCCAGTATCAAATAAAAAAGAAAGAGAGAGAGAGAGAGAGAGAGAGAGAGAGAGAGAGAGAGAGAGAGAGAGAGAGAAAGAAAGAAAAGACCAAATTTATTCCACTCAAGCTGTCTTTAAGATTTTCTTGAAATTTTCAAGGAAAAATGTTCTCTTGAGGGAAAAACACAGTAATTTATCTTCATTATATTATTATTATGTAGTCCTAAAGTACATTGTTTTTAGCTGGGCGTGGTGGCACACACCTGTAATCCCAGCACTCGGGAGGCTGAGGCAGGAGGATCAGTGTGAGTTTGAGACCAGCCTGGGCTACAAAAGTGAGCTCAAGGCCAGTCTGAACTGCATAGTGAGAACCTGTCTCAAAAAGAGGAAAAAAAAAAAAAAAAAAGTACAAAAAAAAGTTTTCAAAGATCTGCCCCTTGATGGAAAGTCAAAATTGTATTGTTTCAGGCCCAAAACTGTTCTACCAACTCATTCTTCCTTGTTCCAGATGATTAGCAACATATGAAAGAAAAGTTGTGAGTGTGATTGATTAGGTGCTAGTTTCCTGGGTACTGCTTAGCGTGCAGGCTTTAAATATTGATCCTGAGCCGGGCGTGGTGGCGCACGCCTGTAATCCCAGCACTTGGGAGGCTGAGGCAGTAGGGTTGGTGCGAGTTCGAGACCAGCCTGGGCTACAAAAGTGAGCTCATGGCCAGCCTAAAATGCATAACAAGACCCTGTCTCAAAAAGACAAAAAATAAAAAAAAAAAATAAATATTGATCCTGAAAAAACTTTCTTCAAAAAGACTTCACTTGGCCATCTTCCATTATCCAACCTTACCCAGAAAGTACAAAACTAACTAATCAAAAAGACCACACATCCTCACTGCCTGTGAGCAGGCCTACTGCCTTTTGGCCTGTGTTGTTAGCTTTCTCGTGGCTGGGACGCCATATCCAATACTCATACTGATAGGAGGCGGGGTTTAGTTCAGCTCACAGTTTCTGGGGATTCTGTCAGTCGTCTGCTGGCAGAATCCTGGCAGAGTGATGTGGCTAAGCAAAGGTGCTTGATTCAGGAGTGACCAAGCAGCAGCGCAGGGGAGCAGCACCTAGAAGATGAGAGGCCAGGGGAACAGATGAAACACCCAAGGTCACATCTCCACAAGCCTCGAAGACACAGCCCGAGCAGTGCGCCACCAGTACCTGGCTGGTTCCCTAGCCAACCGAAGCGATGCGATCAAGCTTACCTACCACACGGCCATTCTTTCTGAAATTTTGCAGCTTTCAGGATTTCAGTGACTATTGCGAAGCTCACAAATTCATACCGTTTTTCTACAGAGTTGCTCCCTCTAGTGCTGAGTTAAGATATTGCATTACCTAACTGAAAAGTCATGAAATAATTACAATATTTACATATTAAAATTATGTCTGTACATAGGCTCCTACTCAGTCTCCAACAGCAAGACAACATTATTATCTCCTAATAAGTACTGTTTAGACCAAACCACTGAGAGAATACAGAAGATAAACAGAGATTATTAAGACTGTCTCTATTTTAAACTTTTAAGACATGTTTTCTTGTTTGGGCCCATTTTGTATTTGTTATTAGCGCTTGTGTAGAGTACAAAATGAGTGCATTCTTCGAAAGGAGTTGGTACGTGCGCGTGCATATATCTAGTCTTTTTTTTTTTTTTTTTTTTCCTTTAAGTGTCAGCTGTGGATTTTATTACTCTCATGTTACGCGCTTCTGCGGGGTAAAGAAGACTCCAAGGATACACAGAACTCAGTTGGTTTCCTTTTTCCCTTTCTTAGTGCCAAATGTAAATAGAAGAAACAACATAGTTGAAAATCTCAGAGGCATGCAGCAAAGGCGAGCTCGGGAACACATACGGAATAGAAAATGGTATTAAAAGGAACGTGATCCACAGCATGACGTAGAGAATGCCAGAACACATGGCAATTCCTTTTCTATCTCCTTCTCTTTTCTCCCCGTACCCCATCTCCTAAGCCCCCTCTCTTTTGGAAAAGCCATATCTCTCTGCTTCCTGCCTTCTATATTTTATCTTGCTCTTCATTTGTATTTTGGGTTTCTCATATAGGAGAAATTTAAATATTTAAATTAAATATTTACACTATTTAAGCTGGTTTGTCTGGTTCCTTTCACTTAACGCTGTCGTCTCCACAGGCATCCATTTTCCTGCAACTGACTCACGTTTATTGTCCTCCACGGCGCGGTGTTGTTCCACTGCATCTAGATGTTTTGCGGTAGCTGTAGAAACATTTTAAAACCAAGCGACATTAGCTATTAAAAAAATGAAATGAGAACTTTACTTTTTCTCCAAAAGAGGAGAGATGTAATTCAAATACACATAGAAAGAACTGACTCTACAGCTGCCAACTTAGCAGTGACTCTGACATCGGCAAGCTATGCCCATGTATCTCTGAGCAATTCTTTAGCATGTGAGTGGGCGGCAGCTGATAGCGGAGCTTACTGTACTGCTGAGACCCGCCCAGCGAGGGTCCTCCTGAGCTCTCTCGGCGGTTAGCCACTTGTGTCCCATCCTGTGTCCACTTGTTGCATCTTCCAGCCTTCCCATGCTCCATGCACCACCATCGTTGAGCGGACTGGGCTGTACTCGGACCATGCACTTCTGGTGAGCATTCTCTGAATGGCCCTTGCTTAGATGTGGAGCTGGACCATGCAGCTAAAGGACCAGAGATTTAAAGGGTCTTGCCCTTTAAATGAGATGCCTTAACACCCTTCAGCATGAGAAGTCATGTATTCAATGCATTATTGGATACTGTGGACCTGTTGTAGTCCTGTGGACCGAACCCACGATGTTCACACTGAGCTACATCCTCAGCCCTCTTTCTTTTCTCATTTAGAGGGCCTCATAGTTCCCAGATGGGACTCATCCTTTCAATCCTCCTGTCTCAGCCTGCTAGAGTATTGCGACTGCAGCCATGTGCCCATATGCTTTAACAAAAAAGAATTTTTGTTGACTTCATAACTCAATTTACAAAAAGTAGAGTCTTGCAAAACCACCTTGGCTCATGGGAAAATATAGATATTGTCATGATTTTCAACTACACCCTTGAGGACCATGCTAAAATCCCTAGAAGTAGAAAGATAATAAAATGTGTTTGTCATTAGGTTGTCAACAACTGAGAAAAATATGGATCTAATGTAGAACATCCTGCCTAAAGATTTATGAGAAAATAAAGTAACATTCTATTAAACTGTAGGAATGGTAATGCAAAATCCTTCAACCAAGTTAGCAACAAAATAATTCAGTCTTTACCTCTGTTTCACATTGTGTTTTTATGCATAGCCCCTCTCTTCTTTTCCATCCCTTTTCTCCTATTCCATAGTCTTATGTAGTATTTGTCCTCCTAACAATTCCTACTCAATTCTGCAAATTTCAAGAAATCCAGGGGCCCGGTGGGATGGCTCAGTGGTCTAAAGCGCCTGCTTGGGAAAGCTTGGGCGGCTTCAGGGACCGCGGTTCAATCCCCAGCACCACATGCTGCGCCAGCCCTGCCCTCGGGCGGGCTGAGCCGGCCATAAAAATGAGTGAATAAACAAATAAAGGTTCTGAAACAAGAAAAAAAAATTTTTTTAAAAAAACAAATCCATGTGCTAAAGACAAGATCATCCTCAGATGGTGAAGAAGAGGAAATTTTGACAGTTAATGTCTCTCAGGATGGCAAAAGTAAAAGATGAGAACTTGTCTTTGTTAAAGTGTTTAGATTCACCATATAAATGTGTATGTGTGTGTGTGTGTGTGTGTGTGTGTGTGTGTGTGCGTGCATGTGCGTGTGTGCCTCAGGCTCCCAAGTGCTGGGATTACAAGCGTGCGCCACCATGCCAGGCCATTCATTCCATTTCAGCTGTGATTGTGTGTCCTTCTCATTCTTTGAAACAATAATACTTTAGGCAGCAGGGCAACATAAAGTCCTTAATCATCTTGATTGAAATTTTTTTCCTTATTTATTTATTTATTTTTTTTATTAATGATTTATTTGTTTTTATGGCCAGCTCAGCCTGCCCTGAGAGCAGGGCTGGCTCAGCATGTGGTGCCGGGGATCGAACCGTGGTCCCTCCAGCTGCCTGAGCTTTCCAAAGCAGGCACTTTAGACCACTGAGCCATCCTGCCAGGCCCCTTTCCTTATTTATTCTATAGAGAGAGCTCTGACTTCAAGAACCAGGCTTACTAAAGGTAAAATGAATTTTTAAATTCCAAATGTTGTCAATCAACCCATCACAAAGAGAGTCTGGCGAACTTTGACGATGGACTTGTACAATTATTCACAGCCAAAACTATGTAGGGACTGTCACAGAAAGAAGACAAGCAACTGGAAAGGAAGGCAAAGTGGGAGGGAGGAAAAGAAGTCAGAGCCCAGATCCAAAGGTTCTTCTTTTTTTCCATGTTGAAGTTTTGAGTTTTGTGGTTTGGTTTGGGTCTTACTGGAGAATGGACCCAAAGCCTTTGCCCTGAGCTATATTCTTGGGCTTTTATTATTCTTCACTTAGAGGTGGGGTCTTGCTAGATCACTAGGGCTTGGCTCAAACTTGGAATCTTCCTGCCTCAGACTTCCAAAGTGCTACATGTGACAAGTATGTGCTGCCATGCCCATCAAGACTGAATTTAAAAAAAAAAAAAAAAAAAAAAAAAAAAAAAAAAAAAAAAAAAAAAAAAAAAAAAAAAAAAAAAAAAAAAACTGTGCTTGAGAAATGAATAAGCCAAAGTAGGTGCTCTACAAGGACAGAAATAATTGTCATTTGCTATCAGGAGAGATATGGCAGAGGAGATGGGGGTAAAGCAGAGAGACATACCTGTGTGTCCTCGACCCACGTTTCTGCATAGAATGGGACATGCCCAGAAGTTCCCTGGAGCTCTTGACAATGCATACAGTACACCACCCAGATAGCTTCCATGAATAAAGGGTGCACCTCTTTCTATGACGGAAGCCCTGCCACCAGACAGCCTTAGCTCTCAGTCTTGTTCAGTAGGCACCTCTACTGAGCAATCCCACCAAATCCAAGGTCACCCTTGCTTCCCATAGTAGCTCATTCTGCCTTAAAAACATTATTCCGGCCCCTGTGCACCAAAGGTAACACAAAAGGACCTCTGAACTCACAGAGGGTCATTTGGGTCCTTGGTGTAGTTAGTCCAGCCCAAATTCTTCCTCCATCTAATCTTGTCTCCTTCCATACCCTCCCGTTCCATAGATATTAAATTGGAGAGCATTTCTTAATGGATTTTATGTTCTATAATAACCTTTAAGCATCTACTTCCTAGGGAACTAAACATACAACCTTGGAGTTTAGGGTTGGGTTACCTGACAGTCATCTAACGTGCACACAAGCAAAGACAGCAGTTTAAATCCAGGTAGTCCCTGACCTAAAGTATCCATGCCACTGATAAAATTTTTTCTTTTTTTCCAATAAAACTTTATTTTCAAAAAACAGGTAGAGGTTTGACTTGGCCCACAGGCAACAGTTGGCCAACCCCTGCTCTGCCATATTCTTTTTTATTGGTACATTTTAGACATAGGGAATTTGTACCTGTACATGGTCTTAGTTATTTTTCTCTCGTTGCTGGGACAGATACCCAACACTCAAAATGAGGGAAGGAAAGATTTATTTAGCTCACAGTTACTGGAGGTTTCAGTCCATATTCAGCTGGCTCCAAGGCAGAGTGGCACATGGCAGAGGGCAACCTTTCATGGTAGCCAGCAAGAGCAATAGCAGGGAGAGCTAGCGGTACCTGAGCAACTAAACTACTCTTCCTTCCTTACATTGAAATGCAAATCACCTGCTCCAGCAGGTGGGGTAGCACCCATTTTCACAATAATCAATTACAAATTCCAGAAGCCACCCCATGACTACTTGAGGTTTTCGGGGGAATACCTATACACAAACCATAACATACACGATATATTGTTTCTTTTTTTCCAGTTCCCCTCCCCCTTCAACCTTTCTTATCCTTGTTACTTACAAAAGGTTTACTTCCATTTTTCCTTCTTTTATATTTTTCTTCTGCTCTCCTAAAGATTTTCATTGGTAGTAAACTTTAATGGTGTTTTTGTGAAAGAGATTACACCAGGGCCAGGCACAGTGGCACATATCTGTAAGTCTTGCTGCTCAGGGCTAAGGCCAGATAGCAAAGTCCAGACCAATTTTGACAATTTAATGGAATCCCACCTCAACATAAAGCAATAAAAGAGCCAAGGTTGTAACTGAGTGCTCCCTGGGTTCAATCTCCAGTATGGTTCTTCTATAAAGAGAAATATAGCATTTGTGATATTTCTGACATTTGAGAAATATAACACAAGCGATGATAGTAATGACAGGACTATTGGATGTCAACTCAATGGATATTATGTGAAAAAAAACTAAAGAATGAGCGAGACTGCTTGACAAACACCAGTTGGCTCTATAAGCCAGAGGACCTTCTTTGTACCATACAAAAAGTTCAGTTCTTTATAGACAGTAGGCAACAAAGTTGAGCATCACATCCAGCACTGAATAAAATGTGTGGAGCTCGAAGTTCTACACTATGCCTGCTAGGTCATGAGCAAATCTTGTGTGGGGAAGAATAGATCCCAACATGCAGAGTGGTGATATGTAAAGTTTTCTGATAAACAGATTCCCCTGCCTGGGGAGCCTCAGATGTTATCTACTCCTTTCTGATAAAGTGCAAACTCCTTATTTCTAGGTTGTCCCCTCCAGTAGAGTTTCAGCTGCAGTCAAGATCTACCCACACCTCCCATCTTGGGCACCAAAATAAAGTGTCTCGGCTAGGAAATTCTGTAGTATCCTGATAACAGAGAAAAAGTTTCCTACCCTTAAGGGGCTTTAGAATCTATATAGCACCTTCTGGCTGGAGCTGGAAGAATTCCAGTGGAACTGGATTCTAGGGGTGCAAGAGAGGACAGAACACAAATTTAAATAAGCAAGAGCATACTTTCCTGAGATATATAACTTAAAACCCTAGCAAAGGCCTAAGAGTGTGGTATAATTCTAATGCTAAGATGTTTCCTAGAGGTACATGAAGAGTGATTGCCCACATTGCATGAGATAGAACTAGACCTAGAAAGAACTGAATTTATGATACTATGTAACTCACATGGGCTCCTATAAAAATAATAAATTCCATGAAGCAAGAGTAATTGAAGGTTATGAAATGTCAATAGTAGAGCTATTTGCATGGACATCAGTTTGGATTTTGTCAGGAGACTTAAAGGTCCATGAGATGAGAGACATCATGTGTTGTGTCTACACTCAGTGCTTAACAGAGATCAATTGATTCTTAAAATCTGCAGATGCTGAGCCATTCTTCTTTTGCCTTTTGTGAAATACATTTACTTTGGGTGAAATATCATAGTGTGATTTTTAAAAGATCTTATATCCCCACACAATTTAATGAGCTTGAGGGGGGCTCTTGTTTGTAGAAAATTATAAAGAACCCAACCCAAAAGGAGTATATGGATATACGATAATTGTCTCGTTTTAGTGATTGGAAATGTTAAAATTTTACACCAGTGATCATGAGATGTTCCACAGTTGTGCCATAAACAAAGAAAGAGAAAGTCTGGGGAGAGACACAGCTATACCTAGGTTCATCCTCTACGAGATCTACTAAGCAAAAGTTGTTCGTGCAATAAAGATTAACCAGTGACAGTGAAGACTAAACATGAAAAGCTCCTTCCATCTTGGGAAAACCCTGCGAAAGGACAGTTAGAAGTTAAGTTGAAGGTCTCATTTCAGAATAAAATACTCCTAATTATTATTCATTGCTATTTCTCACCAAAGCAGTTGTGAATAGTATATGAGTCCTTTCCACAAAACTTGTTAGCCGAACAGATTCTTAAATCTATAATCATCATAATTTTCACATTGTTAGCTTGTGTTCCATTACATGAGTTCTCGTTACATTCTCCATATGAAAAAAAAAAAATCTTTTCTGCTACTATGGGAAAGTCATATTGCTTAAAACAGATGCCAATGACAATTTGATTAGAATAAAATGTCAGAAAAGTCAAAGTGGCTGTGGGAAAGAGTGTTAATATCTTTGGAGTTAGGAAAACATAACAACGCTATATTGCCACACTTGGAGAACTAATGTCAGAATGCTTCCTTGGGCTATTTATCCATGTGAAAGCGATTTGTAAGCTAACTCCAGAGGTTTGTACACTCTGGAACATTTTCCTAAACAATCAGTCTTCCAATTGTCTGGGGACTGACAGTGAAATATTTTCCCCAGTTATCTCCCATAATTTCTCAATGGAAGCACCAGATAGTCTACGTTCCATAGACAGAGGGTATGAAAAGATGAAAGGTGAAATAAACATAAAGAGGAAGAAATACTTGCTTATGACAGAGGCTTTGCTTTGTCCTCTAATGCCACTTGTCATCGTATGACAGACAGCCATTTTTCTAAACAGGATGTGATTATTTGAGACTGCCACTCACTTGTCCCATGTCAGCTCAGAGTCGTGGAACTTTTATTGAGGTCTTCAGAGGGGATGCAGAGATTTCTGCTTTTCATTCTGCTTGACAGAGTCACAGACTATTTTCTTGAACTCTCTTTTCACCTCCTGAGCCAGCTTCTGACCACACTAAAGAGTGTTAATAATGCTTTTCAGCATCTTGTCAGGTCCCTTTGTCCTCTATATTGCTCTTGGACACAGGTCTTGGGCATAAGTTGCCACAGCAGAATTATTGATTTTTCTTGTCGAAAATAAAAATGTTGAAGATGTCTTATATACAGGTGCCAACTTTCCACAATGAATATATTCATTATGTACTGGAAACATGTACTGATAAAAGCAGTTAAATAAAGGAAACAAAAACTGCTAAAAACATTACATTTACACATTGATGCTAATGTTTTCTTACTTCTCTTGATTGGTTTCTACTGGAGAATTCTTTAATTTGACTATGTCTATTTTTGCCTACTTCTTTGGCTATTGGGGTATGAAGTTCTGGGCTACTAGATCATTATGATATGCAAGTATTAGTCCATCACTTTTTGCACGTGCGAAGTCTCCGTGAAACTTTGCATAGAGGCTCAAATTGGAGACATGGGAAGAACTAGAAACCACTGATCACTTAACTGAATAGATGATCTTCCTGAGAAAGATGACAAGCTGAGGCTACGGATTAAATTTCTTCCTTGTTCATCATTGATTTTACACTGGAGGGGAACAGAGAAAGACTGTATGCTAGAATAGTTAGCACTCATTACTTCAGGAAATATTTTTGTCATAGGAAAATTATCCAGCACACTCTGTCACCACTTAGCTTGTTGGGTTTCATTTTTACTCCATAGACTTAGAGCCTGATTCACAATTTAAGACTGAACACATAGAGAGGGAACAGGGAAAAGATAGGGAGCAAGGCTGGGAGAGAGAAAAAGGGAGACAGACAGACAGGCAGGCAGGCAGACAGACAGACAGACAGAGACAGAGAGACAGAGAGAGAGAGAGACAGATAGAGAGAGCAAGAGACAGAGAGAAGACAGAGAGCCAGAGAGAGTAAGAGAAAATTTTGAACTAGAAATAAAAGAAAATATTTATAAAAAATTTTGCTTGCCCAAAAGATGAAATCTAGAGGCTAGGGATTTGACATCATGGTACAGTACTTGCCTACCATGCTGGTTTGAATGCCCCACATAGAAGAAGATTGAAGAAAGAAAGAAAGAAAGAAAGAAAGAAAGAAAGAAAGAAAGAAAGAAAGAAAGAAAGAAAGAAGAAAATTCAAGCTTTCTTTAATATTTTCATTAAATTTACTATTTTGATCTGTACATTACTAAAAGTTTATACAACAGAGGTGCATCACATTAAGCCTCTCTATATATGCAAGATATACTCCAACAACGGAGCAAATGCCGCTGCTCTGGGCCGCCCGAAGCAGGGGTCTTCAACATAACAAGTGATAAGTGGGAACTTTGTCTGTGACGAGTTTCAACTTGCTCCGAGCAGTCAGTCTGTAGTCAGCCATGGTTGATAGCTGAGCTTTTTAAACTAGGTGAACTTTTTAAAATGTGCCATGAATCATGGATCACGAACAGCACATTTCACTAGAGTTTTAAGATCACCCACTTTGGATCCCAGGTTTTTAAGGAATGTCACCGTGAGAGATGAAGCTTGAGTGCACGGCTATCATCCTAACATCGGGGTTCACAGTTCCCCCCATGTAACAAAGCTGCAGCATTAATCAAGGTACAACATCAAGATGATATGACTGATGTGTCCTGCCCTGGTTCGAAGTATATAAATTGAATTTATACTCAGGAGTACCACAGTGAGCTCTGAATATTGGAAGCACTCATTCAGCATTTAAGAAATAAACGTGCACCAACAAAATAACCTGAAAAATGGGTGTACCATTTCACCCACCATGAGGACAATGCTCCATGTCACCCATCACTTCTCACTCTGAGGCTTCTATCAAATGAAAGTGTGATGGTGCCTCCTCAGCTGCGTTATGGACCCAGTACTGAGCAACTTCTGGCTCTTCCCCAAAGTCAAAAGGACTACAAGAAGGAAAAATTTTAATTTCTTCAAAGCATCAAAGCAGCAAAAGAGCATAACTAAAGACATGCATGAAAAATAGCCTCCAGAACTGCTTCAAAAGCGGTAAGACATATGGGATAAGGGGTGCAAAGCAAGGCGGAGGATTCTGAAGGAGGTTAATGACAATGTGATTTTTTTTTTTTTTTTTACTATATTAAATGTCAATTTAAAGGGCTGGCCAGGTAGCTCAATGGACTGCTTAGGTAGGTTCCGGGTCCAGGGTTCGAGCCCTGGCATGTGGCATCAGCCCAGCACCAGGGTGTGATGACAGCAACTGAGACTGGGCACGGTGGCACGTGCCTGTAATGCCAGTGCTCGGGAGGCTGAAAACAGGAGGAGCGCGATGAGTCTGATCTGTTTAGTGAGACTCTGTAGACCCTGTACTAAAATACATTAAAAAATTTTTTCTTAATTTAAGCATTCATCATATTTTTATCACAGTTCATATACCATACAGTCATATGCATCTGGGTTAGATATTTCCTGTTTTATGACAGGCCAAATATAACACAGAACTCAACTCAGAAAAATACTAAATGAGGAAATTATGAGCATGCTAAAAACCTTAATCTACAAGGATAATTCTAAATATCTGTCATACATAACAAGCATGTTTCAGCCAATAAAAGGATAAAGACAAGCCAAAATTTTCTAGCATTTGCTTAATATTTTATATACTATTTATTAAATACTTAACATGTAATAGTAATAAAATGTTACTCTCTCTGACGATACCTACAATTCTATGCATGTTCTGTTATTTATCAACAAGAAATCATTCACTAAAAATAATGGTTTTGCCGGGCGTGGTGGTGCACGCCTGTAATCCCAGCACTCGGGAGGCTGAGGCAGGAGGATTGGTGTGAGTTCGAGACCAGCCTGGGCTACAAAAGTGAGCTCAAGGCCAGCCTCAACTGCATAGTGAGACCCTGTCTCAAAAAGACAAAATAAATAAATAAATAAAAATAAAAATAATGATTTATTACCTATGATATTTTTCTCTTTTCAAATAGGCACAACAAAATTTGTGGGCCAAAACTACAGGAAAAAAAGAATAATTAAGACAAATTACTTGATCTTAATGATTGACATGAAAGAAACCCAATGTATCTGAATTTATTAAAAGCTTTCCTTAAGCACATCATTCTTAAAATAATAACTCAACTTTGAAGTATTTACTGAATCTCTTTCAACAGATTGGGTGTTTGGGTTTTCATGGTCATAAATATAAATGTCAATGCATATTTTTTCAAGTTACATATTCTTCTTCAAGTCTTTCGAAAGTTGGAACTTAAATATTTTCCAATGGACGTACCCTTTCGGATTTTAGAGTTCACATTGGCTTGCTTGACACAAGCAACACTACACAATAAAATATCAACAGTCGCATATCTCTATCATACAGTAAATGACAAAAACTACCATAAGAACATTGCTAAGGCTGTTTTCTGTATGAGCTCAGTGAAGACCGCTCTCCCTAGAATCATTTGGACATACTTTGTTTAGCCCTAGCCTCTGATATTCTACAGCTCAGCCTAATCCTGAGAAATGGCGGCTTGGTAGCTTTCTTGGCTTTTGCAGGTTATGGCCTAGATTGTGAGACAGCTTAGTAAATTTCACATTAGCATCTGCTTAGACATAAAACATCTAGCTACATAAATGCCTACTTTATGTCTACATAAAGGTAAATGTTACCATTATCATTACAATGACAATAAATCTATACTGTTCCTGTATCTTGGAACCACATAGACATTCATTGGCAAAGGAGCTCAAAATTGGTTGGGTCTACTGACTCCTAAATCTTATGGAAATCCTGAAATGAGATGATAAACCAAATAAATAAAACTGAACATATCTCCCAAACAAGGCATCAGGAGCTGAGCACATCCCTTACTTTCCTTATCCTAACATGAGTACAAATTAAAAATGGTGCAAAGATCTGATTTGATTGGATGCTAATATTCTTTGTTCTGTGCATATGTAATGTGTGTGTGCGTGTGTGTGCTTGAATACATATGCATGTGACAGCATGTGTTTGATGAATTTTTGCTTTTTACGGTTTGACCACTACATGAAAAATTAATTCTTACCTTTATTTCTGCTAAAAAAAAAAATTCTTCACATCAAAAAACTTATGCACCCTAAAAAGAATAAAGAGAGTAAAAATTACGTTTAGGCTTTGAAAACTGAATCATAGTCTACATTGAGTCTTATTTTTCTCTTTTCCGTTTGAAAAATTTATTTATTTATTTATTTATTTATTTATTTATTTTATTTTTTTATCTTTTTGAGACAGGGTCTCACTGTGCAGTTCAGGCTGGCCTTGAGCTCACTTTTGTAGCCCAGGCTGGTCTCAAACTCACACCGATCCTCCTGCCTCAGCCTCCCGAGTGCTGGGATTACAGGCATGCGCCACCACGCCCAGCTGAAAAATTTAAACTGCACCTCTTGAGCTGGGCATGGTGGTTCATGCCTGTAATCTCAGCACTTAGGAGGCTGAAGCAGGAGAATTGGTGTGAGTTTGAGACCAGCCTGGGCTTAAAAAGTGAGCTCAAGACCAGCCTGAGCTGCATAGCAAGACCCTGTCTCAAAAAGACAAAAAAAAAAAAAAAAAATTTATTAAAAACTACACCTCTTTTTTTTTTTTTACCATTCTGTCATGGATATGTATTTGACACAGTACTTCTAAATGTCTTGGCTGAAGTTATATCAACAAGAAAGCATCGATTAATTTCCAGAAAGGAAATAATAAAAATAAACATACACACAGATATTTCTTTACTTTCCACCCTCCTGTCCCAAAGCATTTGCTTATTTTAGAAAAGCTTTGACTTTACATTGGTCCAAACTCTTTGTTTCAAGAGAAATTAAAGCTTTTCAAAATGCAAGAGAAATTTAAAAGGAAATAGAAGCTTCACAAAGTGCAAAGCTGCCCTGGAACACATAAAAATGGTCTCGGCAGTCTCTCCTATAAGTGCAAACTGCTTCTTGCTAGTAAATTATTTCTTATGAACTTTTAAAATTTGAGCACAAAGTATTTGTTCTATCACATTTAGGAATTTCTTATAACATGTTGACTCTGAATTTTGGTTCTACTACTTGATCTTATGAGCAATCTTGGGCAAGTTTGTTTGTGTCTGACAGTATCTTGCTCTGAATTGCAGAAATAATGTTAGCTTTCTTAGAAAGTTATTAAAAGAGAAAAAGATGGAGAAGAACTTAATACACAACCAGAAGCATAGCAATGTTCAGTAAATTATCCAGCAGGCTTTGCTGTAGGTTGAAGTTCATAGATCCAGTGATGGCCACTGAGACTTTCTGATCTGTAACACAGGAGCTCCTGGCATAAAAAGTATGGACTCGGGGCCCGGCAGGATGGCTCAGTGGTCTAAAAAGCCTGCTTGGGAAAGCTTGGGCGGCTTCAGGGACCGCAGTTCAATCCCCGGCACCACATGCTGAGCCAGCCCTGCCCTCCGGGCGGGCTGAGCCGGCCATAAAAATGAGTGAATAAACAAATAAAGGTTCTGAAACAAGAAAAAAATAAATAAATAAAATAAAAAATTCTTAAAAAAAAAAGAAAGTATGGACTCTTCCTCAGTCTTGGAACTATAAGAGTTGGGGAACTATAAGGGTTGGCTCTGATAACTTGGTTTTTAAAATTTAAAAAGAAACATGAAAGCCTTCTTGAATCCCTATAACTGTATCCATGCTTCTACTATTTAGAAAGAAACGAAGCTTGGGAAGCATCAGAAGATAGCAAACTTGCAAACAACAAAATAAATGATCTCCTGGGTTTATGCACGCTCCTACTCTATCTCAGTTATGTTGGATAATCGATTACTCTTGGGTTGAGACTGCTCAATCATTTAGTTGTTATAATTGGTAGTGTTTAGCAAAAGCATTATCATTATGTTGAAAAGGA
Source organism: Myocastor coypus (assembly GCA_004027025.1). NCBI lineage: Eukaryota > Metazoa > Chordata > Mammalia > Rodentia > Myocastoridae > Myocastor > Myocastor coypus. The sequence goes on from PVJA010004277.1 coordinate 66,331, forward strand.
CTGTAAGGTTATTGATTATATCTATCTACTTTAGCTAAGATTCTTGCTTTTATTTTTATTATTATTTTTAAATGAAAATAATAGTAAAACAGAGTTTTAACATGGGTTAGTAGCTAAGTTGCAATAATTAATACATTGCATATTCTTGTCTTTGTGGTACCTGTTCAGAGCACAAGATATGGGCATGATATCATAACAAAATAATATTAGCACAAACCTTTCTTTTCAATGAACTAAGAGAAACTATCTGTATAACTATCTTCACTCTCTTTTATAGCAATATTCTTTCTTCCCTTTCTTCCTTTCTCATATCACAGTTTGTCTTTTCTTCTGAACATTTTCTTAACAATTCACAATATCTATTGTACATTTTGGATCTTGTTTACTCATTCAGTTTCTCACACTAGTGAGACAATATGATGTCTATGAAAATTTCCGGCTTATCCTTCTTTAGCCTGAGTAATACTCCATTATATTAAAAAAAAAAAAAAAACTTATCTTTTTTATCCATTCTTCAGTTGATGGGCATTTAGATTGTTTCCAAGATTTAGCTATTACAGATTTTGCTGCTGTAAACATGGGCACAGACATATCATTGTAGTATGATTTTAATTCTTCTGGGGAGGCGAATAGCTGGGTTGAATGAGACCTCTAATCCTAGTTTTGTGAAGAATCTCCACACTGATTTCCACAGTGATTGTACCAGTCTTCACTCCCAGCCCTTCCAGCATTTGTTATTGGTTGACTTCTTGATAATAGTCAACTTCTTTCTGGAGTGAAATAAAATATCAGTGTTCTTCAAATTTGTATCTCTCAGATGACCAAAGATGTTGAGTATTTTTCATGTATTTATTTTCCATTTGTATTTCTTCATCTGAGAAAGTGTATATTCATCTCAGATGCCCAGTTTTGGATTGGGTCTTTGAATTTGGAGAGGAGGGATTCTTGCTTTTAGTTTGTGATTCCAGGTTTAGATTCTAATCCAATTTTTCCTATTACATTGCAAAGCTCATGGCAAAAGCTGAATATAATTTGCCTTTGAATCTTCAATAGCTTGTTCAGATCCCAGGATATGAATCCTAAGGTGTAGTTTTAGCATGAGCTATAATATAACTCACCTTATCTTATTCTCTCACATCACCATGTCTTTGATTTGCTACAGGAAGGGATGGCATGAAGAGACTGCTAACCTTTGTGTTGCAGAAAACAATCTTTTATTAACTCACAGAGGTTAAAGGTTTTTGATTCTCTTCCTGCCTTTCTCCCACAGGATGGCCCATAAAGATCAGTGGGGTTGTGTTACATAACCTTAAACTGACCCATCAGGAGACAGAGAATTGAATTGAATCTTTTACAAGCAAGGAGGCTGTTCATGCGGGAAGCATCATTCCCATGGGATTTTTTTGTAGGACTGCTCAAATTTAAACAATATATCTGGGGAGAAGAAAGAATGTGGGAAAAGCATAATAAGTTAGACTTGTATGTTTGTTTAATTCCTACTTTTTGGCCGCAAGGAGTAGCACGTAATCAATGGTTTCACGTCTTTTGGCAGTTGTGTCCAAGCCAAACTGGGAAATAGCTCCTTCCCCACTGAGGGTTATTCTGAGCCTTTGTGTCCTTTGTCTTGTGAGAACCACATCCCAGGATGTTTCCCTTGTTCTGCAGTGGGGAGCACGGACGTGCAGACCTGAGCGCTGTGGCCTGGTCATTAACACTCACCAGCTGTTTCACAATGTGTGATCCCAAAATAAAAGTGATGTGGAACATCCCCAGGCCTAAAAAGTCATTGGACTAATGGTAGGGCATGAGAGAGGAAAGAACTTTCTGTAATTCTGAGCCACACGCAAGTATCAAGGGACAAGCACTTTCCCCAATGGCTTTACTGCAAAACAAACACAGGGAGGATCTGGGCTCTCTCTGAACCTCAGCTGTCTCCAGAGATCCAGGTGTGGGTGTCCATGTGTCAGGCAGGCAAAGCAACATGTGACCTTCAAGTGCCCTTTATCTAAGCTTAACCCGTTGGATCAAGAGTTCAGGCAAGAAGAGTGTTACATATCCCAACTTAGGATAGGAGATAGGTCAAACTTGTGTTTAAATGGGAATCAAGACAAAAGTCTAAAGTCTGGGAATGTATGTCAGCCATAGAGAATATGTGGAAGGTCTGGATTGAATGCCTAGCACTGAAGAAAAAAGAATTAAAAATCTAGATTTGCCATTAGTGTGGTCAGTTTGACTCTCTTCTCATTAGTATGATTTTAGGTTAAATTGTTTCTTTCTTTAGGAAGAGATAATGCAACATGTAACAGTACTTGAAACACTACCTTTCCTTATTCAGATCTTGACCGTGTATGGTCCTTATACCAGTGCTTCTTTGGAACCCAGACTCACAATAAATAACATCAAATTGACCCTTTAGAAGGGCTGGAGGTGAGAGTAGAAGCTTAGACACAACCGGGTTACAAAGCTTTGAGATTAGTGGACTATCTGATCTTTCAAATGCTTGGTTGGATATGACAAATAAATTTACTGAAATATTTAATACCTTCTCCCCTTAAAAAATGAAAGAGGTAAAATCATGAGTACATTCAAAGACCATGAATGAAGGAACCAAAAATAAGCTTTTGTCCTACATGTGCTATCCGGTAGTACCTGCTACTGGTCAAGAAGTTATTGTATATTCCAAAGCCGGAAGCTTCCTATTAGTAGAATTAGAGCAGGGCTTATGTGAGAAAGTTGCAGGGAGCCAGAGACAATGTATACAAGAAAGAACTCTTGTATACTGTCATCTGTGAGTCAGTAGCCCAGGTAATGCCAATTAGTGTACCTACTAGGAACACCAGGTATTTCAATATCAAACACCTAAATATTACACCTTAAACTATGTAACATACTGTATTTTGAAATAATTTAGCTGTATACTTTGAAATCCCTTTCTAGGGACTCTACTTTTTCATTTCTCCTTCTTTTTTATGTATTTGGGAGATGTCTCACTAGGCAGCTTGGACTCCTAGTGATCCTACTGTTTTCAGCCTCCCCAGTGCTAGGATTACAGGCATGCACCACCACACCCAGTCTCAGGGACAGGCTCAGGACACCCGGGAGTGGGGCCAGTGTGACACATGGTGCTAGGGATCAAACCGCGGTCCCTGTGCTTGCCTAAGCAGGAGCTGGTCACCTGAGTTATCTCACTGGCCCTGGCTCTACTTTCACTTTAGCCACTTTTAAAAGAAGCGAAAAGCTGTCATAACAGGATCACCCTTAAAATTATAAACCATGGTTTCTAAATAAACAGTAGGTGAGCTTGAGAGATCACGTACTTAAATACCGAAAGATCTGTAATCTACTGTCTCCACGCTGCGCATTTATTTCACAAGTATTTATTAGTTTCGTAAAATGTAGCAAGTGTCATTCTAAGCACTGATAAATAATTCAAAAAGATATAATCCCTGCTCACATGAAGCTTGTATTTTAATGCAAGAAATCATAAATGCACTTAGCCTTTATATATGATAGATAAATATCCATACATAATTTCAACACATAATGGTAAATATCTTAATTTTGTATAATGGATATATGCATTATATCAAAGATACAATTCCTTTACCAAAAAATATAGTAGGAAAGAGGGGATGTTGGGTATAGGAGAAAGTTTGAAGTTATCCCCAGGAACCCCAATGTGCTCCTTAATGTGAGAGGTGAGAGGACAAGTCAGATAAGTGAAAGAAGGAAGAGATAGAAGCCCCAATCTAAGGACCCTGCGGAGGAGCACGCCTGCAGCCAGGGAGGGTAGGTGAGGGGCCGGCCTGGCTGCAGGGTCCAAAAGAGTGCAACAGTGGTATGAGATGAGCTCGGGAAGACACCGAGGGCCAGGCCACGGCAGAGCCTGGAGTGTACCGGAAGGACTCGGACCTTCACTCTGCCAGGTTTTGAGAAGAACGAGATGAACTGGTTTGCTGCTCTAGGGTGCTGCTAACAAGGAACAGTAGCACTGTGCAGGTGAAAACAGAGGTGGGCTGAGAGGCGCCATGAGTTAGAAGCTCCAAACAGTGGAAGTGGGGACAGCAGGTTGGGCTCTGGGGGTACAGGGGAAGGTCCAGCCACTAGGACTTTTCAGATGGGTGGAAATGTGGTAGGAGGAAATGTCAACCCTCAACCCAAACAATGGAAGAGATATGGGGCTGTGGTGCAGGAGCCTTGAGTTGGAGATATTTCAAATTAGGTATCCGGGTACACTTGCAAGCTAGGCAGGTGTGGGGGACACCACCTGAAGTCTAGTTTACAGACATAAATTTGGGCATGGCCATCATACAGACCGTGCACAGAGAGCCTGCAGTGATGTATCCCTCCCATGATTCTGTGGGACTTCAGTATAATTTAAGCAGTGATCAGCCTTCAGATCAACTTTTCCTTAAATAATGCAACCATTCTCTTAATATATTCACTCTTTTTGACCCTGCTTAGAATCTAAAAATGGTATTTGTATTTGAACCACCAATGTGGATGATATCAATAAAGAAATGAGGCTAGGTAAGAAAAAGAAATTGGCCAAACAGAGATCTCAGGACTCTTTGACACCTGGAAGGTTACAGAAACAAAGAAGGAAAAGGAAGAGCCTGGGAAGAAGCCGACAGTGGTGCCCTGCACAGCAAGAACAAAAGGTTATTTTTCCAGAAAAGCGTAAGCAACAATGTGAAATGCAACAACAGATGAAGTAAGCATTGGAAACTGGGGTCAGAAAATGAAGATTGCAGGCCAACACTTTAAGAATAAAACTCAAAGTTAAAAAAAAGTCATAATATCAAACGAAAAACAGCAAAATTCTGATTAAATCTATGTTGATTTTTTAAATTGCAAAGTGTTTTAAAAATAATGAAGTGGCCCATTTCTTACTACCTAAAGAATATTCTCTGTCTAGGGCCGGCGGTATAGCTCAGCGGATTTAGTGCTTGCTTAGAGGAAGCGCAGGGGCCAGGGTTCGGTTCCTTGCCCCTCCTGCCACACCGGCCCCACTCTAGAGTGCACTGAGCTGGTGATGGAGTCTGGGCATGGTGGCACGCATCTGTAATCCCATCACTTGGGAGGTACAAACAGGAGGATCACTATGACTCAGTAGTGAGACCCTAAAACAAACAAACAAACAAAAAAAGAATATTCTCTGTGTGTATTGTGCGTAATCCAACCCTGAGATAATTAACTCACTAATCTTCATACTGAAAATATAAAAGCATAGAATTTTTTATTGGTATCAATAACATCATACAGTAGTTCAAGTAAATTTTGAATAATAATTCTAAACATATTAATAATATAATTTTGTACCTCCTGTTTTCTCAAAGCAACATTAAGTACAATAAGTATTAAGTATCAGTTATGTGTCAGTGTTAATTAGAAATTAACTTAGCCTCTAATGAGCACGTACTTATACTTCCATCTACTGGTGAGTAACAAAAATACATCCTTATTGATGAATTACGACAAGTAATACAACGTAGTTATACTCTTTATATTGTTTTTATTACTGGCAGTCTCTTTCTGGAAATCAGAAATTCTGTGTGATAATACTACATATATCACATTATTTTAATAAATAAAACGTACAACTAACATATTACTTATCAACCCCCAATCATATCAATTTTATAAGGTATACAAATGCAAAAATATACTAGAATATAAGTGCCTAAAGTACTCCTTTCTTATTACCCATCAACATGGGTATAGTTGTTTCAATGGGTATGTTTCAATAAACAACTACTTGGCACATGGTAACGTGATTTTCAACACATTTTCTAGGAGGTGATTCCAGTTTTATTTGGAATATGGCTTGATCTTTTTCAAACATTTTGTTAAATACATATTTACTATAATACTATAAAGTTGTGTCCAGTATATATCAAGGATCGAACTTGCCAGGCAAGCACTTATGCTGCTGAGCTATAAGCCGAGCCCCTTAGGATACACTGTTAAAAGGAAAGAGTAGGAAAATTATATATCATCTATTATTTATCCAGAAAAAGGAAAGGTTATCACATCTTTACATATAACATATGTATTACATGTATGTATTTTGCCTGAATTTTACGTAAGTAACATATATGTATGCTAAGTAATAACCCAAGACAAAAGAGACTAGAGCAGAGGAAGCAGGAAGGTTCACAGAGTTTTCTTAAGTAGACCTTGCTTAGTAGAGTCTACTATGTAGTTATGATACACCATCAAGTAAGCACACTTCCAATAAATAAGGGGAAAGGAATTAAGAGTTACACTGAGTTTAGGAATATAAACAGCACATATATGATATCCAACCTAAAAACACTGTAATGAGGGGAAAATACGTTCTATGAAGTTAGGAAAGGCAAAGCAACAGCCACTCGGAACTGGAAAAATACTAAATAGTGAGGACACAGGCAGGAAGTAGAGAAGGTCTAGCATGAGCTCTGCCTCTTTGATGTGACCCAATCACGTTATCATTTCTTTATGAATATTTATTAGACTTAATGATACTTTATGTTGAATATTTCCTCTCCCTATTCTCTCTTATGTTCATCCCCTTTGGGGCCAACACAAAAGTTTTTCTTTTTATTCCGTAAGTTTAATTTGCAGCCTCCAGTAGGATATGTGGCTATGTTTTCATAAGAGAAGATCACAGTTTTACTGTTTTGTTTTGGTTTTTTTCTCCATTCGAAGCATTCTGCATCTATGACAGTTGTCATCTTACCTGCCAACACATTCATTACTCTACAAATAGTAGAGTTTGTAGAATGATACACAGTAAAACTTAGAGATATGATATTAGGCTGGGAGTGGTAGCACACGCCTGCAATTCTACCACTTGGGAGGCTGAGGCAGAAGGATCTTTGTGAGTTCAAGACCAGCCTGGGCTACAAAGTGAGCCCAAGGCCATAGTTGAATCTATGAACTGCATAGAGCAACCCTGTCTCAAAAAAGAAAAAAAGAAACAAGAAAAAAGAACCAGATGACAGCAGTAAAACAAACAAGGTTATAAATTCAAATATCCTTATTCTTTTGTTTTTTCCTCTTCCTTATGCTTCCACTTGTTTAACCTTTTGGCAAATATTTGCTGAAATCTTGCCATGAGTACAGCAACAGGGAACAAATGTTGGCCTTGTGAAACTGTGTGAATGCTAAGCCCAGGAGAGAGAGGGAGGAAACAGGTACATCCATGCATGCGGAAGATCTCACAAATTTGAACTGAACTTTTGCTTCAAATGGTTATTCTTTAGTTTAATATTCTATTGCAATAAAACAAAAATGTGCTCTCAAAAATCCATCGTGTTCTCTTTATAGGTCAAGAAGAAAAGGCTATGGAGGACAGAGAGGGAGAGAAAAGATAACCATGGAAATGGAATGGCAGAATTTGTAGTTTTGATAGCAGCCATGGAGCGATCTAAAGATGTCAGGCAAGGTTAAATTTTTAAATGTATCACAGTAGAAGGCATAGTGCCAAGAACACCGAGGTCAATGTGCTTACAGCAAGGCAGAGCGTTTTGAGTACATTGGGAAAGAAATGAATAACAACGACGTGTTTTCTACTGTAAGAAAAATATAATCATTTGCTGTACATTTTGATGGCCATCACTGATCAAAAGTCGATGTCAGTTTCTGATACATCACCACGCACCTTGATACAACATGACTGGAAAGTAAGTGGCTGTTATACTACGATGTTCAAGGAAGAATTCTGCACATGTTCAGAGCAGATACATTTTCAATTGAATATTTTCTGTTCTCAGTGGGTTGAATCCTTGTATGGGGAGCCTGAAAAGATAGAGGGCCAACTGCACAGTAGTCCCCCACTATTTTGCAATTTGACTTTCATGGACTTACTGTTCCGTGGGTTTAAAAAAAAATATTATTCTATGCTATTTGTATCACATTTTTTGCTATATTGTGGGATTTTTTCAGTCCATACAGTATATATATATATATATATATATATATATATATATATATGTATATATATGTAATAGGTTTGCAAGTTTAAAAAATGGTTAAGAACATTAGAAGTGTTTTTTTAAATGCGAGAAAGATTTATAGTCTTAAAATATGTAAAAATGCTAAAATAAATATAATGTCGCTACTTCGCTGATTTTCACTTACTTACCATGTGGGTGTCTAGTACATAACCTCTGCAATATGCGAGGAACCACTGTAATTTGTTTCTCATTTTTAAACACTTCAAATTTTATTACTCATCTTTTGTATTCCAGTTTCCACACCTACCTTCTGTTAAATTTGCAACAGCATTTCCTTGAAGATAAAACTGTCTCTGACTCATATTAGTGGGGTCACATGCTAGGAGTTCCATCGATGTTCAGCAGATTGACACTTCAGAAGTCATAATTAGCCTGCCTACAGCCTCACACCACTCACAGAGATCAGACTGACATGTTTCCCACCTACTCTCCTCCTAAAGGTAACCATAGAAATTGCTCAAAATTGTAAGTGTATGTGTGTCTACATACCTACAGTGGTGACCAAAATAGACAGCGAACGTTTTTAAGAAACAAATTGTCATCACTCCCCCTCTGCTCAAACCCACTTATCCCATGGTTCTTGCCAGCTTTTGAAGCAGTCCCAGAAGAGCTTCTTATCAGTATGCCGCTAACTCACCTCTAGGATAAAACGGCTCTCCTACGGTCAAGCAAGAATTTCATCAAAGGGTTATTACACATAACTTATAACAGTAACCCAGGATTTAGATGATAAATTCAGGCCCAAAAAAGGGAGTGACTGTTAATTTTACCTTGAATTTGACTGGACTAAGAAATGTCCAAACTACTGGCACATGACGTTATTTCAGAATGCCTCTGAAGGTTTCTTTTTTGCTTTCCACCACACCCAGTCTCATTCACCACTTCAGCACAGCACGCCGGGAATCGAACCTTGACCCCTGCGCCTGTCTAAGTACTAAGTAGGCACTTTAGACCACTGAGCTATCTGGCCACCTGTGCCCTCTCGAGGTTTCTGGGAGAGACTTGCATCTGAGCAAAGTGAATCACCTTCACCAGTGCAGCTGGGTGGAGTCAATCCATTGAGAGGCTGAGTAGGGCAGAAAGTCGTATTGAAACAGATGTATTGACAAAGACGCATTAAGCACTGATTCTACACTTAATGTTACAGCTCAGAGAGTTCCAAATGATTTGCCACATTTGTTTGATTGATTGGATTGAGAAATGTCCCACTGGGGATGAATTATAAATGTACGGGCAGAGATGCAAAAGCATAGCCAGACTGGGACATTAGAGTAGATTTATCACTCAGGACCTACACACCCATGCTGGGCATCCAAAAGACATACGTTTCAGCACCACGATGAGAAATAAATTTGTGTATAGTTCCAGCATCCTAAAGAGCTCTGTAATAACTCTTTGCTGTTAGCCAAAACTTAACAATTGAAACTGGAAACAGAACACCATAGGAATCATTGGATCCTATCCGTCAAAAGCAAAGTAGGTGTGGTCACAACGACAGCAGCACCAGCGAAGCAACCAGAGCTGTAGGCACTGGGTAATTAATGATGGTGATCTGCGCAGTAAGATAGGACACCTGCTAAATATTCTTACTTGATCTGTACAAGCTGAAGTGCTCTAGGTCAGCATGGCCCCATCAGGGGCCAAATGACCAAAACACAGGAGTTGCCTAAAGCCATTCCGAATCATAACTATAGCAAAATTACACTTTTGAAGTAGCCACCAAAATTATTTTTTGGTTTGGGGTCACCGCAACATGAGGAACTGTATTGTGGGGTCGCGGCATTAGAAAGGTTGAGAACCACCGCTCCAGGTCAAGTGAATGAAAGTCGAATTCTAATTATGATAACAGAAAGTCAGGGTCCTCCATCAACTCCCACACATATCCAGTTGACAGAACTAGAACCTTCTGAAGCAAGGAGAGGCTGGTCTCTGGGAGAAGTGTCCCAGCACTCTACCCAATATTTCTACTGTTAGTTTTATTCTTACTCTTCCTCCAGAGAGAACTTCTGCCTTTAACTAGCATATCCGTACACAAAGGGGGAGGAGATAATCAGAACTTCAGGAAACTACTGGACACTGGTTCTGAACTGGTGCTGACTTCCAGGAACCTTGGAATGCCCCTGAGGCTCACCAGTATAGGGGCTTGTAGATGGTCAGCGGACAATGTAAGTGCACCACACTGAGGGGCCCTGAACACATCTACTTGCACCATTCCTGGATTGGACCAAGTGCATTCAACAACTGATCTAATCCCCACACAGGATCCATGACCTACAGAGAGCCACGGTGGCGAGAAAGGCAGAGTTGTGATGACCTTCTCCACCTGAGAAAATTGAAAATCGAAAGCAACACTGCATTCCTGAAAGCACTGCAGAGATAACTGATACCCCAGATTGAAAAGGTGCAGTTTTATTTAGCCTATGTAAAAAATAGGTGAGTCGTGGAGAATAACAGTGGCTTAGCCTGAGCTTAGCCACGTAGTGACTTTCTTCGTAGCTACTGTTACGTGGCATGGTTTTCATTTCCTGAGCAAAAATTAACACACTCTGCAGTACTGATATCAGCCTAGTGGCTTTTTCCTCTTCCTTCTTCTCCATAAGATTCACGAGAGGCAGTTTGCTTTTAGATGGCCAGACCAGAAATACACGTTCTCTGTCCTATCTCACGGGTATAGAAACTCTCCAGTACAATCTCATCGCTTAGTTTACAGGGAACCTGATCATCTTCTCTTTCTGTAAACATCACATTAGTCAGTTGCGTTGATGTTCTGCCAATTTAGTAAGCAGGAAGTAATAACCATTTTCAACATATTCATATATCAGAGGGTGGGAAATAAATTCCACTGAAATTTCAGGTCCTTCTCTCTCAAGAAAATTTCTAAGAGCCCAGTGGGGAGACGCATCTCAAGATATCCTCCCTGGAGTCAAGGCTAAGTTTTTGCTTCCGTCCTCTTTTATTTTTATTTTATTTTATTTTTTTTTTTAAGATTTTTTTTTTCTTGTTTCAGAATCTTTGTTTATTCACTCGTTTTTATGGCCGGCTCAGCCCGCCCCGAGGGCAGGGCTGGCGCAGCATGTGGTGCCCGGGATCGAACCGCGGTCCCTGAAGCTGCACAAGCTTACCCCAAGCAGGCGCTTTAGACCACTGAGCCATCCTGCCGGGCCCCGTCCGTCCTCTTTTATAACCAAGAAAGAAACTAGTGAATGGACAACTGGTGGGATCTCTGATCTTCCTCTTGAGTGTCACTTCCTGGCTCCAGGGCCAAACCCTGAGTTTACTGCCATTGATTCTTCATCTCACTGGCACAGATTTTCTGGCTTCCACCATGGACTTTTGTGTCTTCCCAGCTGGGATCCTTGAAACAGGCCTATGAACGACATTGTCATGGGCTCTCAGTCTTTAACGGGGACATAGCCATGGGATCCAGGCCCTCTGCTGGATTCTGCAGTCTTCAGTGTGTCAATGGATTTTTCTGTACTCTCTTTATGTATGTCTCTTTGGATGACTATTATAAAATAATCCTAGAAATATGTGTCCCACGCTCTTTTCCTTGCCTGCCTACAGCAGAAGCATACTACCAAGAGGGCCTCTTTAAAGTTTGGAGGCAGCATGTAATTCCTTAGGTAGATCATTCCCACTGACTGAATGACTCAAAAAGCAACTAGTAAGTCAGGTGTGCTGGGGAGTGCCTGTCATCCCAGTACTTGGAAGGCTATGAGTTTGAGGCCAGCCTGAGCTACAGAGAAGACAAATCTCTATGGCAGAGTCAGACTGCTGTGCATTATGCTTAGCCCCGAGAACACACAATCCAACAGATGCAGTAATGCTGGACTAGCAGGTGCTATTGCTACTCAGAGATTCAGCATTCCCCTAAAGAGGAATCACACAACACAGGCCTCATCATCTGCAGATAACTACTCTAAAAACAAGTTCTTAGCCTGCTATTTCACCTTAGGAGAGACTGAGAGCTTGACTATGGGCCACCAAGTTACCAGGAGACCTGAAATGCCCACCGTGGGCTGGGTATTATTCAATTTACCAGGACACAAAGGTGAATAGAAGCAGCAATATTTTATTACCAAATAGAAGTGATATCTATGTGAGTAGACCCCGGGAGGGCCCTGATGGTACCTGGCAGCTGCAGAAAGAAGTAGTTCAGATGCTCAGAGCCCACATGGGGCATTCAGAACTTTGGCCTCCTGGAGTTTTGCCTACAGTGAAGAGAAGATCTCTCTTGCTTTGCAGATGGGCCTCCATGAGGTTGCAGACAGCACCTGAAAGGGGACCGCTATCTGCCAGAATCACCACCTCCTTCCAAAGGACACAGAGGAAGGGGAAAACTCCTAGTGGGGAAAAATCCACATGGTGTACCTGCTGGTGCATTTTTCTTGGAAGTGTCTTTTCCTCCCTCTTATTTTCATTTTCTTTCTCCTTCTTGTACCTTTGTTTGGCTCCTGAATGCTTTTCTGATTATTCATTACTGAAATAGCTAGCTCAGTTTTGCCAGATAGTTAGGTAGATGGGAAACCTCAATTGTATTTATTTCTTCATAGAATCAGACTTGCTCCAGAGCCTTGATGCATAGCTATTTTCTTTTTAGCTGAAGGAATCATATTTTAAATGGATATATTCCCATTTCACTGGAGAAAAAAATGGAACAAACCTTCATATACCAAACTAGATTTATTACCTTCACTTTTACTACCATTGTCAAGTCCAACAAACGGGGTACTTCAACAGTACAAAGAATGAAAAATGCTTTGCTATCACCAGATCACAGCTATATAAGCAGGCCTCGCAACTACATGAACAGAGGCTGCACAAGTAGTGATAAGATACAGCTCAATGATGTTTACTGAGCAGATGCTATGACCTATGCATTTCTCTAGATGACAAGATTACAAAGGAAGAGCAGTCCTTCTCCAGCAGGAGTTGGTGGCCTTGTGTCATTTATGTAAATTGCTGTCATCTCATTTGATAAGTTAACACTGGTGTTACTTGCTCTATGCCCAGCTTAGAAGATGCCATGTGCCTGGGAAGGGAAACTAGTCAGGCATCAAAAGCCTGTGTTTATGGGCCTTGTTGGAATGTGGAGAATGACGGCGGGAGCTGAGACTGCTACTGGGGTAGAAAGAAGGGTGCAGGAAGCAGCAGGGAGCCTCTTCATAGAGTGGCCAAAAGCCCAGTGTTTACGTCTCTACAACCTAACAGCAAAGGTCCTATGACAAGAGCTGGGTGGAGTGCAAGTTTTCCACTTGAGGTGTACATAGGGCTGGAAGGTGGCATAGTTAACTGGATCTGCTCCCCTCTCCAGCTCCCCTCTCCAGCTATTGTGTTAGGGTCTTGTCCCTTGTCCCAACTGCATGAAGCACCTTCTCCTGAACCAGTCCCAGGAGGGGCCAGACAGAGATGTGTTAGGTCCAAACCCACACAATCAACCAGGCCAGGCATTCTGAGCAAGTAGAAGATTTACTGGAGGCATGAAGCAGGCTGGCTGTCTAGCAGACCAAGACAGCAGCAAACAAAGGGGTGGGGGGACAGGAAACTTTCTAGGATCTTTCAGGGAGGGTGATCGTGGGCTGGAACAGCCAGGTAACAGGTTGGGGGAGGATGGAACAGCTGTGGGAGAGCTAATCTTGGCCGGGCTACCTGGTCTGTGGGGGGGACCTTCAATGTTAGCGCAGGAGAGTTTCCATGGTTGCCTGTCCAGGTCAAAGCAACTTGCTCTGTGGTTTTGGCTCTGCATGGGGCCAAGGGGGAGAGAGTTTGGGGGCAGGGTGCCTGGGAAGCTTTGAATTCTGACCTATCAATACGGAAGTGCTGTGCTTCTCCTTGCAGCCAAAAGGTAAGGGCTTATTCTGGTCCTCTCAGCAAGGCCAAGAACGCAGAAGGTATTTTATCCACTGACAGCGTAACACTCTGCCCTCTGTTCCTTAAGTCTATTCAACGTGTGTGTGTGTGTGTGTGTGTGTGTGTGTGTGTGTGTTTGTGTTTGTGTTTAAACCTCTTGGCTCAACACAGAGATTTAAGTGATGCTGTCTGGATATCCAGCGTCTTCCTGTAAGTCCTGGCCTGCTTTCTTCAGTAAGGTCAGTCTCCCAGGACTTTCTCAGTAACTAAGCCTCCCCTCCTTACCCCTTGAGACTTCAGGTTCACAGGGTCCACGGCCACACTCAGATGTTCAGCAACAGAATGATCCTCCCGTTCCACAATCTCTAAAAAGCACTCTAATGGGATCTATAAGTCTACATCAGCGGTGTGCAGTGTGTGAGACTCAGCTAGAACAGCTTGGGGCACCGCTATCACTACAGTGCAAAGCCCCGTGAGTCTCTGAACATCAGGGGAGCTGCAACAATTGCTCAAAGGAACAGTTGTTCAGCAAACAAAAATGTATTTGTTCTTAAGAGACCATGTATCCACTATATAGAGAGGAACAGCAAGACTGCCTTCCAAGGATCTGCCCCTAGGTAGACAGTAACTTTGACAGAAAGAGCAGGGATCCTAAGCAAGCTCACAGGGAGGGCTTTTTAAATGTTGCATTTAAGGTGCTTGTAAGTGTAGAACAGTGGAATGGGGTAATAACCTCTTGGGGCAAAAAAAAAAAAATGTATATTCAGCATCAGCATAGGAGAAAAGATGTGCATTTAAAATATAAAATTTGAAAGATAAAACTGACTCGAATTAGGCTATATCACTGTATACATTAGAACCCCCATACAGTTCTCCCATACAACCCTTAAGCGGGAAGTACTTTAGTTCAAAATTGATCAATAATGCATTTTACATATTTTGGAAGCCTCGATATTATCAAGGACCCTAGAAACTGCTCCTCCTCCAAAGACGCTCCGCTTGGCCTCGATTTGAGATCCCTTTCTCAAGAGTTCAGAGGGTTCCTGCACCTGCGTTTCTAAGCCGCCTACCGGGGCACACGAGAGTGAGGGAACTACAATTTCCGGCATGCCTCGCAAGGGGCGGTGAGTGCGGACTACAGTTCCCGGCATGCTGCGAGGGGTGGGGCGGCGGGAGGAGCAGCCGCCGCGGGAGCGGTCGGGCGGAGAGCGGGAGGTGGAGAGCTGAGTTGGCGGGGGACTAGCTCCCGGATGTGGAGAAGCTGGGGAGAAGGCGTGGGAGGAAGATGGACTCGGTGGAGAAGGGGGCTAACACCTCCGTCTCCAACCCGCGGGGGCGGCCGTCCCGAGGTCGGCCCCCGAAGCTGCAGCGCAACTCCCGCGGCGGCCAGG
Source organism: Myocastor coypus (assembly GCA_004027025.1). NCBI lineage: Eukaryota > Metazoa > Chordata > Mammalia > Rodentia > Myocastoridae > Myocastor > Myocastor coypus. The sequence goes on from PVJA010004277.1 coordinate 81,572, forward strand.
GCCGTGGCGTGGAGAAGCCCCCGCACCTGGCAGCCCTGATCCTGGCCCGGGGCGGCAGCAAAGGCATCCCCCTGAAGAACATTAAGCACCTGGCGGGGGTCCCGCTCATTGGCTGGGTCCTGCGTGCGGCCCTGGACTCGGGGGTCTTCCAGAGGTGCGCATGTGCGAGAAAAGGGGGGCGTCGCGGCCTGGGCTGGGGTCGGACTGGCGCGCCGGGCTGCTCGGGGGCCGGGCCGGGAGCCGCTCCGGGAGGGGGCGATCGCCGCCCCGGGCCCCAGCAGGATGTGGTGCCGGGGCGGGCGGAGAACGAGCGAGCAAGGGCTCGCCGTCTCTTTCCTTCTTCCGTAGCTGCTGAAAGCTCTGACCTGAAACACTTCTGTCTCGCCCTTGAAAATGCCATGCTTAAAAGGCGAGATCTCCTCTACCTGTCACCTCCGCCCAGGTGGACCCCACAGGCAGAGCCAAAGAAGGCCACTCCCGGCCAAAGCCTGTGATGCTTGATCTTGATACACAGAGTCCTTGGGGCTTCCCTGTTGCTCACCCTCTGGGGACAGCTTGGGGATTGATCGATGAGGAAGGCCTGGGGTTCAGGAATGGAGTCGGTGCCAGGGGTTTCCAGTTTTAAGCTAAGCTTGGAGATCCTTTCCTAACCTTTGAAAATAGTCTAGCTCTGCCTGTGAGTCAGCACAATCCAGGAAACTCCCTACATTTATAAAGATACGAAAGACAGTGGCAAGTTATGCAGCTGTTATTTTATAATACGCTTGTAAATGGATTTATCATCTCTCTTGAACTTTGGCAGTTGTAGGACAGTATTATTTGTGCATCACTTAGAGACATTGCCCTATGCCAGAATGGTCAGGAATTACAAACTGATGGCGTTTATCAAAGAAGAGAGGTAAAATTCTATGCCAAAAATGAATTTAACACATGGTAGCAACAACGTAGGTACTTTTGAATTTGTTGTTACGCTGGAAATTAATGTTTTGTCTTTTTATGTTGATGAATTTTGCATTTTTAAGTTAATGGTACTAATTTCCCACAATTATTACTATTATTATATTGGTGGCTACTTCTGTTTTAAAAATTATAAATTTATATGTTTTACCTGAAGGGAAGCTCTGGGTGGAGCTAGGCAAATAACTGGCACTCAGAAAATAACACTAACGTAATAGGAAATATGCTAAAGAGAGATTAGGGAAACATGGGTGGGTGGCACCCAATCCAGTCAACACTTCCTGAGCCCTAATTTCTGCCATACACAGTAAAGGAATACCTAAGTGAATGTAACATGGCCCTTGTTTTCCTAAAGTTCACAAACTTTTGAATATTTTTTACCTCAGAAAAGGTGTAAGATGAAAAAGGTAGAGAAGAAGGTACATCCATGCCACAGTGCTATATAGTAAGAATTCATTTTTGTGAAATGAATTACAGACTGAAATCACATTCATAGGAGTTTGAGAAAAACTCAATTTGCAGTGTTTGGGTTGCATATTTTGGGGAGACTCTTTGAAATGGGTTAACAGAAAATAGGAGTCCATATGTCAGTACAATAATTAGATGAAAGGACCAAAGATCAGTCTTTTGTTCAGCAAATTAGGTGACACTAAGATGTGACAAACTCTTCTATGTCCTGAGCTCTGTATTACATCAGATTTTCCTGTGTAAGTGAAAAGTCTGGTTCTTCAGCCACTCTGTGAAGCCAATAATTCAAAAGACAAGAGCAACAGAAAAAAGCATCGAGGACAGCAAGCTGGCAGGTAGAAAATGAAAGACTTTTTCATAATAAATTCCATCTTGTCAGGGGTCACAAGAAAAAAAAAAAAAAAAACTTAGACAGGATATCTGGGAGATCTAGTTTTAGCAACAGGTAGGAACTAGGATAGTCATTCTTGTAGAAAGTTCTTATCAATCCCTTTGACATAGTTTTGATGTTTTCCATAAGTCACTGGACAGACATTCTAAGAGTTCCTGGTCCCTGCATGGCTACAGAAAGATTACTGATTAGAAAGGTCACATGACTTGTTTATTCTTTAATGTTTCCCCTTACTCTTTTTAGGTAAGGTTTTATTTTTATTGGCTAATTATTAGGAAACTTTGGTGAAATATTGGTTTCACTTTGTATCATAAAGCTTGTATTGTAATGAAGATACACAGTGTATAAAAAATATGTATTATGTTAGGTGGTGAGAGTGATTAAAATAAAGCTGGGTAATAGAATAGGGCACTCTGTCACCAGACCCTCCATTTCTTGGTTGTGGATGGCTTTCCATTTATGGTGTTCAAGTGATTGTACTAAGAACAGCAGAACTCTGACCACATATAATGGCTTTGTCCAGATCTGTACAATAAGAGACTTGACTGAACTCTATCATGGTCGCTAATAGTTTAAGAGCAGGGCCCTAGGATATTCCTAGCCCCTTAAAATGCCTATTTGAGAAGACCCAGTGTTTGTTCCTAGGGAGACCCAGTGACAGCCTGGTAGGCTTCTGAATCCCATATTACAGAAGTTACTTGAGAAAGCTTTTTTGAAAAATCATATTTATTTGGTAAAGGCACCTGCTATGCAGTTTGGACTTGTAGTGATCCTCTTGTCTCAGCCTCCCCAGTGCTGGGATTACAGACATGCACCACCTTGTCTGGTTTTGGTGATCTGTCTGGTATGCCTGGGGTTCTAGGGCCAGCACAGCATATGGTACTGGGGATCAAACCTGGGTCTTTGTGTTTGCCTGGAAGGAGCTTACACCCCAAGCTATCTCTCCAGCCACTTGGGAAAGTTTTAAATTGTGGAAACCTTATCCTTTGGAATATAAATCTTACCACCCACACTGCCCCCATGTCCTCATTCAGATACAGATCCCCTAGCTGATAACTCTTATTCTCCTTTATAATCCATGTGGGAAAATAAGGGCATAACTTTGGTGAAGGCCTTGCTTCAACTTGCACTCTTGGCCCCTGTCTTAAAGGTAGAAATTTGTTTCTCCTTGAGATAAGCACCAATTGATAAACCCAAGAGGCCTAACTCCCTCAAATGGTTCTCAGCAGCATGCCTCAACCTTCCAAAAAGTGTTCAGGAAATTGAGTTTGGCTCACAGTGGACTCTTCCTATTGCAGTAGCCTACCATCTCCTTAGCAGTTTCACTAGTACCAGGCCTTGTTTCTCCTTGACAGTACGTGTCAGTAGTGTCATATCCTTCCAGATGATTAAATGAAGTTCAAAAGTTCTGCTCTCACATAGAACAAAATTCTCACTGGAGCTTCTGCTCACTAGGCACCATGGCAGGTAGAATGCAGTGTTTGTCTTGATACAGAGGAATTACATGTTCCACTCCCAGAGCCAGTGATGGGACCCCCACGAAAGCACACAGCAGGTTCATGAAGAGAAAAATTGAACTGTGATTACCTCAGGTGAGAATAGGTTCTGACAGTTAAAAACCAACACAGAACCATTGCAGCAGACTGGAGATTTTGCTATGGAATGATTGGAAAATATAGGTGTGCATTAAATGATTTTTTGGTTTCCATTTATTTTGATGCATTTGAACAAAATCTCAGCTGACTTAAATACCAGCTTTCTTATCAGTTTTACTACATACCTAGACCATCAACTTGTCAATATTGATAGCATTTTATATTTCTTTGCCCCACCTTGGGTGTCTTTCACCATACCAAAAGTAGCACTTAACAAAATTAAAATAGGTCTTTCCCTTAACTACCACAGGAAGTATATTTCTAACTCAGCCATCTCTCATGTATATAACACTACACTATATAGTGATTTTGTTCTATTTCTTATGGTTACTTGCTATATGGCCTTCTTCATGAGGACCTGGAAACTTTATTCCAGGAAATTGCAGAGCTGGGCCTGGTGGTACAACCCTGTAATCCCAGCACTCTGGATGCCTGAGGTGAAGGATCCACAAGTTTGAGCACAGTCTGGGCAGTTTAGTGATGTAATGAGACCTTGTCTCGAACAACAAAAAGCTCAGTATAAAAGCTCAGTTCTCGGCACTAGAGTTAAAAAAGAAAAGGGAATGGCCATAAAGCCTTTCTGGCTCCCTCAGTGAAAACTAACTGTGCCTCTACTTTACCCATCTGTAGTAACGTTGTTTGTGTTCTTGTTTGGTTCCAGCACTACAAGTGGTCAGATCATAGGCCCTGGGATCACACTGTGTGGGTATAAATTCCAGTGTCCCCAGGTGTTAACCTTTACCTCTCTCTGCCTCGGTTCCCTTACCTACAAAATGGACCCAAAGGCCCACATGCTTGCTGATGGATTTAGGTGCGGTCACATATGTAGCTAGAATACTGCCTGCCCCATGGTATATGGTCCAAATTGCCTTTTTTTTAACCTCGTGTTGGAAGTTTTCATATTCCCTGTATCTGCCAAGAACGATCGTTTCCTTTGGTTGTAGAATGGGACATTGGTACTGAGCTTCAAAATTATTTCCAGTACTGACATTTCTTGATCTTGAATAGTTAAAGAAAATATACCGGTTTTGTTATTCAGCTTTTGGCGGGCCCTTTCCATAAAGGACCTGATAGTAAATATTGTAGGCTTTGGAAGCCAGATGGTTTCTGTTGAAACAACTCTGCTCTGGGGTTATGTTGTGAAATTGCCTAAAAATAAACGAATGAATGCTGCCATGTTCCTGTAAAATGTTACAAAGAGAGCTGAGGGGTCAACCAGGTTTAGTGTCCAGAGAGCCCATCACCACCACCAGATGTGAAAAGCTTCATGTGAGATGCACTGTTATTCGAGCCAAGATGCTTTTATTTTAGAGTCTCAATTAAAATGTTTGAATCTATGGCTGCAGGAAGACTTTGGAGCACCTATCCAGCCCCCTACCCTTTCCTTTCTTCTTTCAACAAGTATTTACCTGGAGAAAATTACAGCTAGCTGATTTATATTTTTCAGAGCTAGACAATACTTTGCAGATTGTTTTGTTCATGATCGTGAACAGACTTAATTAAGGCAGAGTTGCCTGGCCTACTGAGAATTGAAGCCAGCTAGACTATTCAGGGTTGCAAAATTTTGCATACTAACTAGGCCGGTTAGCAGTCAAGAAAAATGCTGAGGGAAAAATTTGAATTCAGTTAAGAATTTTGGTGACAGCACCAATTATTGCTAGACTTCGTAACAGCTTGACTTTTCAGCGCTGCATGAGTAAACCTAAGAACAAACTGATCTTTAAGGTATTGCATAACATTGCTGAGAAGGGAACATAAATTTCGTTTCATTTTAGGGTGTGGATTTATGGCTCACAAACAGCCCATGCTGTCACTTGTAACATGACAGTTAGCAGTTCAAAGTACTGTCCCCTGCAATTGTCCCTTGCTGCTTATTCTACTGGTGGTAGCAGTGCTGCATTCCAAGGCAGAGCCATCGCTCGCCCTTAGACTCTCACATTTGCTCTTCTTAATTTTTAAAATTGTATTCGGGCAGTTTGTTAATGTGCTTAGTCTTTCCCTACATCTTGTCTCATCAGATGCCCCTATTGTAATGGCACACTATACACTTACTCCCTTAAATAAAGGTGGTCATTGTGTTTTAAACGGCCATGTGGAATGGAATGCTCGTGTAGTCCGAGCAGCATTGTATAACATGACGTGCACACAATAAGCAAATCTCAGAACTTCAATTTTCCTGTTAGTACATTCACTGTGACCCTGTAAATAAGGAAGTATAAGTGCACCTCTCCTACCACATTTAATATTTTCAAATAGCTAAATTTATTACACATGTTTTCTGGGGTAAACAGTTTCTATTTAATCCTCGTAAGAACTGTATGTCAGTCCCGCTCTTCTCACCCGCTCCATCTACTGGAATGCTAATGCTCTTAACCACGTACTGTTTCATTCATTCAGCAAATGTGTGTTAAGTAGTCACTACATAGCAAGATATGGAAAA